>APFE030931156.1:3477-13722 GCA_000404065.3 Pinus taeda | reverse complement strand
TAGACTAGTGATGAGTTGTGAGAGCTCTTCATAGTTCTCGATCTGACACTGGATGTGTGCCTTCATCTCAACTGCTATGGGCTTCATCATCTTAGGCAAGTGAAGCGGGGATCCCTTGTATCTCATCGTCCATGTTTGCATGTAATCAACAGTAGCATGCATGTTCGACAAGATACGTGATCTTCTAGCACATCGCTTCTGCCATTTGTTGAGATGGACAACTGGCTTATGCATGGTACCGAACTTGGAATACAACGTTCGCATAACTATGTCAAGGGACAATACTTCATCTAGTATTTCCTTCTATAATTTTTCTCAGGCAGACGCTGTCACCAACTATCAGAAAGCAAACACTTGAGCTAGTGGCTTTGGCATATGCTCTGGTAGCATCAGCCAAGGCTACTGGATGTTTGTGCACGTCAGACACGATCACTAGTTCCTCGAACTATGCAGGAGATGTATGATCTTCCAGAGTTGACACACTGCGAGATTGCACATCTCTATGTTGAGATTCGTCGAATGAGATGTTGTGCATCCCTCCTTCCGGCTAATCTCTAAGGATCTTAGTGTCTCCTTTGTTGCTTAGGACTTTCTCATCTTCTGGATGTGGTGAAGCTGGTGGTTCGACCTCTTGGTGGTGAGGCATCAGGTCGATGTCTTACTCTAACTCCTGTTGCTCCATATCCGTATCCATCTAATCAAGCACTTGCTCTATCTCCTGAGTGAAGTCCTGCTCCTACGATGGTTCACCATGTTTGCTTGATGTCATCTATTCTGATGAGTCCACTACCTGTACATGCGTTGTTTCATCCATCTATACATGTTGCGCCCCCTGCTGTACCTATTCCTGCTGTGCTTCCCTCTCCTGTTTGTGCAGCTCCTATTCCTTCCGGAGTTCCTCCTTCAACTCATGCAACTCCTTTTATGTTTCCTCCATTCCCCATTTATCTCTCTGCCTTTGCACGTTTCACTTGTCACGTTGTTGCCTCTTTGCCTGTATAGCCATAGTTGATCTGCTCGAAACTTACAACGTTGCTTTTCCTCCATGCGATCAACAATCTTCCTCTTGCTCTTGTCGTGCAGTGGTATGTAAAACTATGTTGTTTTTGCTGCTTTTGGTGCTCTCTGAGATGCTGCTTCACGTTGCTTTGCTAACAATTCCACAACGAATCCAACCTATTCATTGGGTCTGGAAAAAATATAGCAATATCTCCATGGGTCCTCCTCCACCCAATGAAATGCCCAGTGGATCTAGTTGAACTATACGCTCATGCAGTGATCTTTCACGAGACAGTGTGGGTCATACAAATTGTAACTCTGGAGGTCGAATGGATACTTCTTCATCTGCTCTGCTTCGACATCTGCATGCTTGAAACTCCGTGTCTCATATAACCTAATGCGTAGTGGAAGAGTGGGCCAAGGTGCCTCCTTCTGGTGTAGTCTAGCTGTCAATCCTCCCGAGATGTGATATGCTACTTCCTGCATGATGAGTATGTCCAAGGCAAACTTCAATAGAACATGCCAGACGGTGAGGCACACCAATCAGCTACGTTTATCAATGCCTCCATTGTTGCCTTCGACATGCAGTGTGGATCCTGTTCGAATATCATCTTGTAAACCAGGGTGACAAAATGATCGGCAGTCATGTGATAACTCCTCTGAAGATGCATTCAGACAAAATCTTACAATAAGTGTTCACAGAAGTCTCTATCGGTGACCATGCCCACTTCAAGCCTAGGAACTCTTGCCGGGCACAGATTGCATCCAAGATGTAGGCGAACATGTACAATCAACATGTAAATATGACCAAGTATTTATACACCTTCCGCAGTATCTTCATCTTGTAGAACTGGTTGGGTGTGATCCTGAATTTAGAAGGTTCCTTTACCTAGCTCTTCAAAATGTCTCTAGAGTTGGAATTACTGCTAGGTAAGCTAAATGGAGTCTCCATGATGGTTATGAGCTCTGATATCTAATACATCTCATCATAATCCTAGGCCCTAAAGGTTGCAATCTTCTTCCTGCTGACACTGCTCGAATTCATCGTCTCGGGATCAGTGCGTGAGATGATCCAGTGTATCATGTCCGCACATGGGAACGCAGGGTATTTACGTGCAATTTGGTACAAGCCGGACTTGTGAGTGTTCACATATACCTGGTGGTCTTCAAGGTCTTCCCCAAATGTGCTTGCAAATAAATCATTGACCTTTTGCCATTTCAGCTTGATGACCTTGTCTAAAATCAGTTTGGTATCTTCATAGATCGGCAGACTTGTAGACACTCGCTCAGCGGCTGCTCCAGATGCACTTCTGTCAGTGTCCTTTGATCCTAGTCTCTTGGAGGCCATTTATCCTAAAGTGCTAATAGGCAGAAAAACACCTACTAGATCTGGAGACAAAGTGTCATGCATGGCAAAAATTTGTCAGCGAAAACCAAATCAAATTTGAGGAATGGCATAACACATACCTAGGGAATGACTAGCAAGGATTGTGCAATTTATTATGGGAGGGTGGGAGAATGGATTCTAGACTTGTGCAAAATTTAGTATGGGATATCTGGGAGGCATGATTGGTTGCTGGACTTGTGCAATGCGCAATCCAGGCTAATTTTTGATTGCTGGAATTGTGTAATACACAATTTCAACTGGCAATGGTTGCAGGCTCAGTGACTGCATTGCGCAATTTTCTGGGCTAGCAGTCACTATCCCTCAGAATTGTGTAAATCAACCCTAAAGGATAGTCACTGGGTAGAAATGTGAATTTTCTGAGGGGAAGACAGAGTCTTCCTTCTTAGGATTGTGCAATGCTATCTTGGTGAGGCAAAGTCTGGGCCAAGGCTAACCAAACTCGTCGATGGGAAACTAAAAGAAAATGAGAAAGTGGATGCATGGTGATACTTAGTGTAGGCATGAATGAATGATCGTGCATGCAAACAACGAATGAAAGATTCAAAAAACAGAACAAAATGCATGTGGGTGAAGCGAGTTGCTGAATCGGTGATCGTTCGTGCAAAACAATTGCATGCATTCGATAATGGTGAGATGCTAACAAAAACTGAAATGGTGCTAGTATAAGCTAGTATGCATGTAAATGATAGCAAGCATTCAAAGAAATCAAGCAAACAACACTCACATAAGTGAAAACAAAAAAAGCGATAGAAATGTTGTAAAATACAAGTTGAGACCACTTACCCGTGAATAGCTGAGATGGATGTGTCAAAGAGTCCTGGATGTGTTGTGGGATGTCAGAGCTATAAGATCGATGTAAAGAAATGAGCTCTAAAACGTTGAATAAATAAGTTTGAAGCTCATGATGCGCATGCCACAAATCTAGGAAAAGCGACACTTGGAGGAAAGATTCTAAAATGATCTTTGCATGTAACCTCCAACTACTAAAAATAGCTCCCTAAATCAAGGGATGCCTCTTACATGTTTGATTTTGCTATTCTAGGAAAAAGCAAGCCATGCATGCAAGTCAAGTTTCTTTGGTCTCAGGTGGAACTGGTCAACTTAGCTACACGTGCAAGAACTTGTTCAACTGCTGGGAAAAATGCGCATTTCTGGGAGGGAGCTGGGTTGGCTGCCCAGAAGATTTGTGCAATTTCTGGGTAGAGCAGTTGACTGCTTCCTAGGATTGCGTAAATTCTAGGCTGAGCAGTCCTACTGGGAGGAATTGCTCAATTTTATGGGTGAAGCTTGAATGGCAGATTTGCACAATTATGGAGCCCAAGAGGCTGCCAAATAGAATTGCTCAATTTCTGGAGGGAAGGCTGGTTTCCCTCCAGAATTGAGCAATTTCTTGAGGGAGTTGCTCAGCCTGCTGTTGGACCAAGTCTGGAGAAACAACTTGTGAGGGGAGTGCAACAAGCCTTGATGAATAGGCTATCATTCTGCAAGAAAATCACTGAAGCTTGTGTACTTGACAAAGCAAGACATGCTACTGTGAAAGGTTGGTAGGGAGGCTCCAAAACGAAGCTAAGGCAAAATTCTGGAGGGTGGTTGTAGCCACTACAATAGACTCCCAGGATGTTGTTTATGTACATAATTGGATATTTTTTTGGGCCTTGGAGTTGTGCCCATTTCTATGTCATCATTATCTGACTCAGTTTCTTCATGGTGTGAAGACTTGATGGCTGAACTCTCTTCTCCATATGATCCTTCTCATATTGTGGTACTATTTCATCTATTACTACATCAATGCAGTCCTCAACTCTCTTTGTCCTTTATTTGTAGCACTTGTATCCTTTAATTTGAGTAGAGTACCTAAGAAATATACCCTCATCGACACATGAATCAATCTTTTTGGTATTTTTATCAAATTTCCTTTTGATAAAACATTTTATTCCAAATACCTTCTAGTGTTTTACTGATGCAGGTATCCCCTTCCACAACTCATAGGGAGTTTTATCTCTATTAGGCCTGAGTTGTGTTATATTTGATAGGAAAACTACTGTTTGTTGGTTCTCCCCAAAAGGTATTAGGTACATTTTCTTCATCCAACATAGATCTAGCCATCTCCTAGATTGTTCTGTTCTTTCCCTTAGCTACTGCATTTTGTTGTGGAGTTTTGGCCACAAAATACTGCCTCCTTATGTCATGCTATCATATAATTCTTCAAATTATCTTGAAGTGTATTCTCCTCCTCTGCCTAATCTTAAACATTTGATGTTTAGATCCTTCTCATTTTCTACCTGAGCTTTAAATGTCTTAAAATGTTTAAGCACATTTGGTTTCTCTTTTAAGAGCATGATCCATATGGCTCTGGTGAAATCATCAATAAGAAACATAAAATACATCTCTCTTAGGATTTTTTTTTTGTCGGCCAGTAGGTATTTGTATGAATTAGCCCCAACGGGCTCGATGAAGATAATTCCTTTGTCTTGAAATGAGTCCTAGTTTGCTTACCAAATGCAAATTGAATTATCAGGCTTTGACAATATCAACAATCCTTTGATAGCTCCTATCTTGCTGACTTTGATCAGTCTGTCAAAATTCATATGACT
The DNA here is from genome assembly GCA_000404065.3 of Pinus taeda. Lineage (NCBI taxonomy): Eukaryota > Viridiplantae > Streptophyta > Pinopsida > Pinales > Pinaceae > Pinus > Pinus taeda. The sequence goes on along the minus strand of APFE030931156.1, from coordinate 8,721 downwards.
AAGTCTATTATGCCATAGTCGGGTTTCATCTGCCATGCTCAAATAGAATCTTATTCTAGAGTCATCAACCACATATACATTATTGTGAGTTATGACTACCTTTCCTACAAACTTTCCATTCTTTTTAAGACGAATCTCACAATCTTAGGATTGAAAGGTCACATTTAGCCATTATCACACATTTGGCTTAGACTGAGCAAGTTATACTTGAGACCCTATACATATAGTACATTTTGAGCTTTAGCCTTTTCATCAAGACTAACAATGCCCTTGCCTTTAATTTTTCTTGGAGAATTGTTTTCGAATGTGACATTGTTCCCTCTATCCTTTTATTTTAGAGACAATAATTTACTTTTATCTCCAGTCATATGCTTGGAACAACCACTGTCCACATACTGTTTGTCTTCTTGATCACATGTTGACATAGCAAGTCCACATTCCATGTTCTTTACAGACTTATATTTCTAGTTCTTATTATCCTTTTGGAAAGTTGGTTTCCAAGCATTTTAGGATTTAGATGAATACTCAAATTCACTTATGCATTCACTTGCCTTGTGCCCAAAATTATTGCATTTGAAGCACTCAACATAATTCATTATGGGAGAAGGGATTTGGATCTCTGGGAGGAGAGGTTTGAGATCTATAATTCTAATACTTACTGTACATGGAATTTTCATCTCTTTCAACTTTGACCCTTCTACAATAAACAACTTTATGCCTAAAGATACAACATTTATAACAATGACCATAAAATAAATGAGAGTAACTGAAGTTGGAAATTTCATGAGTTTATGCATGAAGGTACCTTTGTTATCTTATTTGTTGACTCATTCTCTCTTGGTATGACTCCTTTGGGAAATTGGAATTATTATTCTAGTGACGGGCTCCTCTTTAGCTTGCTACCTTTCTATCTTCATTGATTCTTTCTCGATGCATCTTTGCATAGCTCTGATGTTCCTCAAATCCTTTGGACCTGAAGTTCATCTTCCCCATACAATATTCCTATGGTCTGGAGTATCCTATGCCTGTTTTATTTTCTGGAGACCTTTGACTTTTCAGAATTTGATCTAGCTTTCTTGTTTCTCCTACAAACTTTTCATTTATACCCTTCTTGGTCTCCAATCTCTCAAGATCCATTCTTAGAGGGACAACTTCTGCCTCGAGACTCTAACAATTTTCTTCCCATTCACGGATCAAATCATTAAGAACTTTTTTTCATTTAGCTTCTCTTAATTTGACTTTCAGGGATAAAATTTCACCTTTTCATGTTTTTGAAATCATTTCCTTCTTTACTTTGAATAGATCTTGCTTTATATGTTTGTTCTCTTCTAGTTTCTCACATGTTCCTTGTTTTTCTTCTAGTAGAAGAGCTAAACTATCTTTGCTTTTAATGGATTCTTAAAGTTTTTCTTTTTAATAAACTATTTCCTCATTGTCTGAGTCGTACATACCTTATTCATCATGTTGCAGTTGTTCTTTTAGTTGTTTTTTCCTTCTACTAGAATTCTTTAACTCATCAAGATCACTAATAAGCTCCCCTTCAAAGTCCGATACTCCTACTTCTTCTTCTTCCTCTTTAGAGTCTGTAATATTTTGTTTCTTGGTGTTCGCTCTGAATTCCATGAGTAAATACTCATTTGGCTGATCCTCTAAGGAGTTTTCATTGTCTGACTCTAGTGTTGAGCTATCCTCCTTGGATTAAAGCCCCTTTTTCTTAGAGAGCTTCTTATTTTGATGCTTTTGAGATTTGCCTCTAAATTTTTGATCATCTTCCTTTTCTATCCTTTATTTGTAAGGCCACTTGGACAAAAAATTTCCAATTTTTCCACAGTCAAAATATTTAAAGGGAAAATTCCCTTTATACTTTCTCAAGCCATGCTTTAGCTTCCTAGAAAATTGAGCCAATTCGTCGTAATATTCACAGTTTCCGCAATATTGATGATGTTTTTTCTCCTTGGCCTTCTTGGACACCTTGAACATTGCCTCCTTTGGTTCAAACTTCTTTTTTCCTACTCTCATCTCATAGGCTGTGAGAGTACCAAGTAGCTGGTATATCGTCAGATTCTTTAAATCAGACATCTCTTCAATGGCAAAGACTTTGGAATTAAATCTCATCGGTATAGATCTTGAGATATTTTGAACAATTATATCTTCTCTGGAAACTTCAACAAGTCCTCTAATCATATTGGTTACTTCATCAACTCTGAGGAAGTATCCTGCTATCTTTTCTTCTTCATTCATTTTTAATATTTCAAACCTCATTATCAAGGTTTGAAGTTTGGTCTGCTTGAATTTATCATCTCCTTCACGACTCTTATTGAGATCTACCCATTCTTCCTTAGTAGACTTATAGTGCATATCTTTTACAAGTTTGGAATGACTAAGGCCAAAGAGAATGTTATTCTTAGATTTAGCATTATTTCCATATAACCTTTTACCATATGCATCAGTGCGAGGGACATCAAGAAAAACATAATCTACCAGTACAAACCTCTAAACATCGACCCCTAGGGACATCAGATAGGCTTCCATCCTAATTTTTCAAAAGGCATAGATTGTCCCATCAAATACAAGTATCTTACTTGACTAAGCATCTTGACTTTGTTGCCTAGACATAATTCCTTATGGATCTACCTTCTAGTGGTTAAATTGTTCCTGAAGGAACTTGGCTATGATACCAATTGTTGGAACAAGGAATTATTGAGAGGGGGGCGATGAATCAGTAATAGTGAGATTCTTAGAGATTTAAGCACCAAAATTTGTTTCTTTTCCTACTATCAGTTACTTGTGAGTGCATTCATAATACAATATAAGTAAACATCCATATAAGCCTATCAAATTTACACATAATCCATCAAATGAGAAACACACACATATTGACATAGGTATTTTTTTTACGTGGAAACCCAAAGGGAGAAAACCACCAATTTATTTGTTGCTATGATGTAAATTAAGCACCTACTTAATTACATCAATTTTTTTGTGATCACCCACTCATAGGAGGCCCCAACCCCATTTAAATAGAAATTCATGGATTTCCAAGAGGAACCAACCTCTTATGAATGCAAGCACCTACCTGCTCTAGTCACTTTTCTACTTTTCATACAATTTTCAAACTCAAAACAAAGGCATACACATATACACAAAAATATAAATATGATCTACTGCACCCTTTCTTCAGCTATACAGTTCTCCTCTGAAGTGTGCTCTCTACTGCCCAACAAGTGCTGATCTTGACCCTATGCAAATTAGTATCATAGCTAACACTTGGCCACAGTCACCTCTTTTTTCACACATTCACAGCGCTGCACTCTTCAGCACACCACAATTATACACTTCCCCCATTGCTAAATGGAAATCCATTGTTTTGTTCCTCTGTTTCAAAACAAACGATGTTGTCTCTATTGTCCATTACACACTTCCTGAGAGTATACTCATCATGGCTCTCCATGTTGCTATTACATCAAATTTCCTAGCCACTCCAGTTGCATTCAACCAAAAAATGGGCATTTGAGTGTTTTCTACACTTCAACAACTGCAACTGTAGTATAATTAATGCAAAGAATGGCTCCTTGAGTGTCTCCCATATTGAAAATAATTTCTTCATCAAATTGAACCCTACAGCAAGGCAATTCCATGCTTATTTATTGCTCAGAGTATAATCTAAAATGGTTTTGTTGTTATTTTATTTCCAGGTGGCATGTAAGTAATGTCAGAGGAGGCTTGCTTAAGTTCGATACTAATTTACAGTCGTCATTAATCAAACAACAACAACCTTTCTATGCACATTTAGTATCAGTTGTCAACTCATACATTCTCTATAAACTTCATGCAGGAACTGGTAACTCATTTTTGGTTGTGACATAGAGAGTTTTCGACTCATCCATGCTTTTAAACATATGTCCAATACTAAGCTGAAATTTAGGATCCCCGCAAGCCTGTAACTTCTTGTAAAATGGACTGCATTCACCTTACAAGCTTACAATCTTCCAGCCTAGCCCACTTTTCCATTAGCACCTCTCCCCTGGCTCCTATACTCGTATCCTTCATAGGACTGAGTGGTGTGACCTACGATTAGGCCTCTAGGCACCAAACCTCTTTGTTGCACTACGGGGGCTATACTCCCTTTGTTATAACTCTTTATGCCCTTGGTTTTTTGTAGTTGATATAACCTTGTGCTAGCACTTTAGCCCTTAGCTATCTATCGTGATGCTTCCATAAAACTATTTTAACAAAAGGTTATGACAGTTCTTACTTCAGGGAAATGCCTACTACTAGGGTGATGTCATGTTGATGTCATCTTTGACAAATAATATGTTGTCACCTATCCTGTTAGAGGAGAGAGAAAGGGTCCCTCGATCCTTGGTTTTGTAAGCGATTTCCTTTGTAAATGGTTCAATGTGCATGTGACTTTAACAATAATGCCCAAAGCTCTCAATCTCGACACTTTCCAATAATTTTAATTATAAAAAGCTACGATATTTTGGGGTTCCGACTTTCGGGATTCTGCCACCCTCTCCCTAGCACATTACTACGGGCTTTAGAGACTTCTAGGGTTCCAGGCTTTTGGGTTTCTGACCTTCCGGACTCTATTGCTGCAACTCCTACTTCATGTCATCTGAAGTCTCTTTTAAATAAGCCTTCAGGCTTTTGGGCCTCTAAGCTTCTGGCCTTTTGGGCATTGCTATTATGGATTTGAGGTCCTTACTTTGACTGGCCATAACTTTTAAACTAGAGGGTCATTTGTAAACTTCAACATATTGTTGGAAAGAGTCTTCAAGGCTCTATCCAACTACGCCATTTCTAGGAAGAACTAAATTGATGTCTTGAGACATAATCTCCTCCCAACTCTAGGATTCTCTGACTAGTATAGTCATATTTTTATGGCTTCTCCACTAAGCCTGCTACTATAGTGATTCTCTACAGAATATTGCATCAACCATGGGAATCCTTGTGATATAATGCTCCTCAATGCCAACAATTGTTACCTTTATCCTTAATTCCAATCTAGTTGACATCAATGCCAACATATCAGGTGCCACCAACCATTCAGTCAATGGAAACTATACAACATTCTCTTTATCCCCTTTAGGTCCCTATAATACTAGTGATGCCCCCTTTAATATTGCAGTTGTATCCCTTATTAATATTGTTGTGCCCCTATTATCCCCATATTGTTATTATTGTGCCCCATAGAATCTCTCTATTGTTATTTTTGTGCCTTTATATTATTATTGTTAGGTC
>APFE030931149.1:4044-77865 GCA_000404065.3 Pinus taeda | reverse complement strand
GCACTGAGTTAACTGATGTATTCTTTGGTTGATTTATGAGTTAATAATTAGTGAATTAATTAATAATTAATTCACACCACTCATCACTAGTGTATTTGTCAGTTAGACTAAATAGAACTAGTTCAACTAAGTCAAACTGAACGCAACTCCATCAACTCCTCAATCAACTCCACCAAACTCAATCACTTGAGTTCTAACTAAAGTCCATCATGCAATAGCTCAACTAACCCATAGGAAAAGCGTATTTCCTTCTGGCAGTTGCATGTTCCACATCCGTAGCTCGAACTGAAGTGCTGCAAGAGGATAAGATAATGTTTATAGTCCAAATATTATTAAGAGCTAATAATATTCGACTGTTCTATTTTTTGACTAGCAGTCTAAAAATAGACTTCGCCCATATGTCTAAAAATAAAGGTCCATCTATTTTTACCAAAATGACCAATCATCCATAAATAGCATCATTCAACTCATAGACCATGATCCATATGTCTAAAAATAGACTTTGCGCCAAAAATAGCCTGCGGGCCCACTTAGTGACAGCGACTTCTTTTCACTAAGCTCCATCATGTTGTTGCATTTTAAACACATGTGGTATGAAGTTTATTTCAGTTTCTTCTCTTGCGATCATATGTTAGAATGTTTTGTGTACTTCATTAATCATTTCATTGCTTCTAAGTGAATGTTTTCAAGTTGATAGGCAGAATTCATAACATCAGTTCTTTGCTTTGGGGAAATATTCACCATTATATGTTTTCTATAGTCTAGGAAGGATCCATGGTAATCACATGCTCTTCCTAGCTTCTCACCAGTCTTAAAACACCTCACCCATCAAGCCCTAGAGTGCTAAACCTTATGCCTACCCTGCCCCATTGAACACCCTGCAATTTTGACCTAATTCCCTAGCCCTAACTGCCTGGCTCCTCTTGATCCAACAAAACCCCTTCAAAATCAAATCAAACCTTATGCTACTATACCTAGCCTAATATCCTTTTCTTGATCTATTCATCTTGGCTGAGATCCTTATGGAGAGAGCCCTTTCCCAGCCTAGTAGGGCTAGCTACTTGGCTAAGTGTTTTTTTTGGTTACCCTGGCATTGCCTTCCTTCAGCCTGAGGTTCAATCCAGGTTCTAACAGCAGCATAGGGGGGCTTTCCCTTGTTCCCGTAACCTATAGATCTGAATTTGTGACAATGTTGACAAATGAATCCTTCGAGGTAGGTTTATGATACAACCGAAGACAGTGCCCATTTGTAAGTAATGGTGTCCTCGCACTGTCAATGGTCACCAAATTTACAGTCCCATTTTCAAATACTATATCTACCTCATAAGGACCTAGCCATGTAGTGTAGAGCTTACCCTTGAAGTCTTTAAACCTTGAGTCATATATGAGAGGCCAATCTCCTTTCTAGAACTACTTCTTCTTTATAAATCTGTCATGCCACTTAGCTCTCTGTTGCTAGACAACCTCTGTTTGTTGGATAAAAGCCAACCGTTTTTCCTCCAATTCATTGAGCTAGTTTAATCTCTGCCTTTGTGCTATAGCCAAATCCAAATTGACCTGCAATGTTGTTCTTAGTGTCTTAATTTCAAATTCAATGGGGAATAAAGGGTTCTTTCCATACACAAGTTCAGTTAATTCGGGGAAGGCTGATACACCTGTAACAACAGATTCGATTATTGTTATGTAGGATCCCCCATAAAAGTTGTAAATTTTACACCAAAAGTTATGAATGATTGGGAGTTGATGTCTGGCTTATTTTCATCTAATACATAGTGATGTCTCAAATCTATGAGATTTTGATGCAAATTTAGATTTGGAAAGATACTCATCATATTTTTCATGAATTAATATATTTTATTTAGCTTATCTGATGTCATCTACTACGTATTTTTTCAAAATCTATCAAATATTTGCTATTGGAACTTGAAAGACCATATTTGAAGGCCAAGAGGCAATCTATGTTGGAAAGGTTATATAATATGTCAATTTGGTATAATGTAAGTGAATTCTCTTTATATTCTAGTTTTAAATGACATTTTGTTTACTAATTTTTATCTTCAATGATTTTTTACATGGCACGATTCTTCTCGAATTTATGGCTTATGGCATTTCCTTTTCAACATCTAGTGCAATTGCGAGTATTAAATCTTTCAATGTGTAGAAAATTATTTATCGTTAAAACCAAACTTATAAGAACAAAAAACTAAAAACCCAATTAAATTATTTTATTTAGGTAATTGATATTATTGAATTTTTCAATGACGATTCTAAAAAGAGAATTCACAAACAAAAAGCTTAAAAAGGCATGGTGAGAAAAACACAGTAGGGGAGTTTTCATGTGCTTTTGTCTTCGGATTTATCTCTCTATCAAAGTAGTTTTCTGTACATTATTTTGTTTATATGTTATTGAGTTCTGTGTAATAGAATGATGGTGGAGGCAAAGATGGATAAGTCAAATCTGTCTACTTCTTGGGATCAATTTATGCACACTATTCTCTTTGTTGCATTCAACGGGACCAGCTTAAACAATATGCAGGTATCCATGGATTTAGATTCAAGAATATAATTCAAGATATGCAGGTATCCATGGATTCAAATTCAAGAAGATAATTCAAGAAGTAGGCACAATTTGTCTCTAAATTTCCATCTTCAAATGCCTGACTATCTTTTTTGGTCAATCTAAAAACCCAGAAAGGAATTTCAACACTTTGTTTCTTTTACCCAACACAAGTTGAATGCCCCTGATCAGGAATCCGCCCAATGCCAATGACATTTCAACATGTAGAATTGATGCTCTGATGACGCAAGAGAAATACACAGATAATTAAAGGATCCAATGCATTTCATGCCTTCCAAAAATATTCACTGTAAAATTCCTTGCTACGCAAAGGCTTATGTCCATGCCCTATTACCTTAGCTGAATTTCGATTGTGATTAGGCCAACTGAATGTGATTACGATGAAGCCTGGACCCAACACGATAATTAAAACAATTCATACATTCCCCACGTTCGCGCCTATCACAATAAACCACACAATCTTAAGTCATGCCTCCTGCCTATTCCGATTAGATGGACCCAATGGGAAAATCAACTACAATCTATAAAATCCTCCATCCACAGGCCATCGCAAATTTCATTAGACCAAGCACTTTGCCCCACCCCCCCATCGATTGCGATATGCGATATAGTCGGACCCGCCGTGATTATAAAACATGTTTAAATTGAATATCGTGTCCGCGCAATCGCAAAATTCCAAGAGTCATGCCTCATTTGAATTGCGATTGCGATATGATCCCGATTGTCGATTGCGATATGATGTCAGTTCCATGTCATATGTCACGTCAGTGCCACGTCACTTGTCACTTGCCCTGTCTCTATTCCACATCATGGTGATGTCACCATGACATCATCCCGCATATTGCAAATCACAAGTCTTTCAGCCACCTTTTATAATCTGCAACTTCGAATGCCGATTGCGATAATCATGTGTATTGCGATATGCGATAAAGCACTAGAACCGATAGAATTATACACTGCAATTCATTTAATCCCCGCATCTGCAACTATCACAAATAACAAAGGATCATTGTATCACTACATCCTGCCATATCCCAATTGCGATATGTGATTAGACCTGCACCTGATGGGATTATAATATCCATACCATAAAACCTCACATTCAGAGCTATTGCAGTTAATAAAGGGTCCTACCTCATGCCAATTGTGATTGCGATAAAGCCCTGAGCCCGACGAGATTATTCACTCCAATCCATAAATTCCCACGTCCTCGCAATCACAAAAGTCACAGAACTTAATACATTCCTCCTTTACCCATTCAGATTGCGATTTGGTCTTATTCAAATTTTTTTCTATTTCAATAGGGATTCTCCTTGCTTGAAATATGACGATAATTCAAACCCCTATCTAAAAGTGATTGTGATTTTGCAATAAACCATAAAAGACCAACTTGTCTTACCATATATCTCACTCTGCATGACTCTCCATCATGGTTTTGTTTGGAATTTATTATGACTCTACGTTTTTCTCGATTTCCTGCAAAAGTGATTTGTTTCAAATAAAATTTTCTTATCATTTTCATTTATTTCCAGCTTATTGATTCATGTTTTTCTTGTATAGGTTCATCACAGAAGAGGACAGTTGTGCTGACAAGCAACAATTCAGCTCAAACAGATAGACAAACATCCAGATAATCTGATGGACCAAACAAAGTTGATAAAGACAACAAATCACATTAAAAAAATTGAACCCAAAAACGGTTTTCCTTTAAGTGTTGTTGAAGGGATCTGTTTAAATGCCCTCAACGCTCTGCACAATAGATTCAATTGTTTTCTAATATATAAGCTTACTCGTTGTATGAAATAAAGGTCTAGAATTTTGTGAAGAAAGGCTTACGAAAGCTCTCACTATTATACTTTCATACTTTTCTCAATAGAATGACTGGAGCATTATTTAGGACTTTTCATAAAGAACTTTGAGAAGTTGCATTACCGTACTCTTGGAATCATCTTTGTGAGAAGGAATAAACTGCTGCTATTTCTTTTATGAGCTAAGTAATGTGCATATGGTATTTTTATCGTTGTACCTCTGTTTTCTTCGTAAATAAATAGTGAAATTATCTTTTCAGATTGCTTGTTACATGGTATTTAAAGAACAACGTTACATGTATTCATTTCAGATCATGCTGTCATTGATATTTTAAATACATGTTAAGTAATTTGCCTTTGTATTCTAAATGTGGTAAGAGTTATACACATTATTTTGTTTAACTATTTAATCAAAGTAATCATCTTGAAATACTTTAATTTCCATTGGTGTTTGAGCAATCTATATTGTCATTTACTAAGGAAAATCAGTATAGATCACATCCATATAAATGTTAAACAATCCCAAGTTATAGAGTAGATTAATGCATATTCTTTCCCATTTAATTCATTACTACAAATACATCTATTTCACTTCACTATAAGCATTACACATCCATTCAATAACATTTCACTGGGAAAATGGTTCCATTATCCCCAGTCAGAGCCACTACATAAACATAAAAGGAGTTGTCTTAAGGTCTGGACCAGGTGGTTTTCCCTTGTGTTGAAGAAGCAATTTTCGAGGCCTCAACAACAAGGAAGAGGATAATAAAGGACATCATATTGCAGATAACAGAGAAGCAACATAACAAGGAGAAGGACCAACTACAATATAAAGTTTGGGATAGAGGAAGGTTCACTTCATCAACACATGGTTGGGAGACCATGAATCTTTTCACCTTGGGAGTCTCATGCAGGTGCATAGGTCGAGCTCAAAATTGACGAAATCTAGGCAGGAGCTTACCAATGTGATGGGATGGTCACATGGTTATGCTGGGAGAAATTTTTGAATGTTTTATTAAGAAATTGTAAATGTTTACATTTAGGAAGTGAGTTTTGGTTTTTAGAAATAATATGGAGAAGTTATTTTATAATGTAAAAAAATAGTTTTTAGTTTCCCTTATTTTTTTGAGAAGGGGAAACAATTCACATTTTTGTGACTCTTGGTTGTCATGGTCAGTTTCTTTTGGGGAATAATAAGAAATGAATGTTTGGGAAGTTCCTGAGGTGAGGAGAAGCTCCAGGTGAGAAGGGAAGAGAGAGAGAAGAGAAGAGAGGAACTAGTTGTTTTTCTGTGTAATTATAGCTCTCAAGTTTTGCAAATTCTTGTACTTTCCAATTGGTGTGAACCAGAAGGTATTTTTGTGTGAATGGTGTAATAAAAAATAATTTTGGTTGTAGGTTGTGTGATTGTTAAATGAATTCAAACCCTGTGTTTACAATGAATCCATTTATGCTTGTGAAAAAATATTGTTTGTGGTTTTATTCCTACTAGACTCGTTATTTTGAGAACCTATAGCTTGCTGAATCAATTTAAATAAAAAATTTAAACCTTGTGGCTTCAATCATTGTGATAATATATTTGTCTTTTGATTATTTTTATATCGGCTTCAAAACCCCACAAAGTAATGTGTCAACTGTGTTCTATAATAGTGGTTTCATGGTATTTACAATGATTTGAGCGTTGTTACAAAGACAAAGTACCCTATTTTGAATTATGAAAAAAACCCTCTTTCATTGTTTATTCAATTGGAAAATTTAGCATTAAAAACTCCAGTGAAGGAAGGTAGGTGAATTTTATATTGTGTCAAGGAGAAATTAGGGACTTTTGGAGTCAATCTAGGAAAGAGTCAAGTCGCTTCATCTTCCCCAGATTTCATTGTACTAAAATTTGATAGTGTGCTGCAAAATCATTCTGTAGCGAACAACACTAACAAATAATTCTATAGTAATTGCGCAGTTAATTAGATACGAATGCTACCAAACCATTTCATAGTGAATATGAAAAATTTTATTTTTTTTAGGATTGTGTTTCGATTTCAAATTCCCTTTTGGCCTAATTTCGTATTGCTCAGTTTAGAGGACAAGATTGTTATTAAGATTGCTAAGTCTGAAAGAGAATCCCCCTTTTAACAACATAAAGTAAGGTATGGTTATTTTATATTGTTTGTCATCGAACATGTTAAAGGGATGAATCCATTGTTATATGGATTGAGTAGATTGGTGATATTGGCGCCAGCGTGAGTTGGGTGCCATCAATACGCCAAACAACACATAAGATAGAGAAAAGAGAGAAGTAAGAGTAGTGGTAGACCAACCAAAACTCTTCTTGTATTAATTCAAAATTGTCATTACATTCATTGTCAACATATCTCATATTTATACTAGAATCGTGGTAGTTACAACTAATTAATTATACTAACTACTCATCTAACCGATCCAATAGGAAAATCAACTCGACTAGTTGGTTGACCTGAATTACATATTCAACAGAGAGCCTAGTTAACTATCTATCTTATAGGTCTATTTGACTATGTTTACTATCCCTTCCATTAATATCACTTAGAGGTAACTTATATTTTAATAAACTACAATTAATGGGCAATAGAAATGTACACTATCATTAAAAAGGCATAAAATCAACTGTTTTCAATGTTAATTATATGAGATGATCCCTTAAAAAATTAGGGAACTTAATGGTTAGTTATGTAAAAATTGTTGAGAACACATGTATGACATACCATACATAACTTTCAAGTTGTACAATGACATTGTTGTCCTTAATTGTGTACTTCTTTCTGACGCATGTCCCAAGAGAGGGGTGGTGGAAGTAGATTTTAAGCTTTCAAAGAAGGTACTCATGATATTAACTTATCATCTAGTTCAATTTTTAATAATGCATGCAACAACATTCCCTCCATGGCATGAGTATCTTGTAAAAAATCATCCATACCAACCTATATATCATTTCCTCCATCCCTAACATACGAAGAACTAATTTTATAGTAGAGGTTTTGAATTGATCACTTAGGACATAGTGGGAATTTAGTAAGTGGTTGATTCAACCATTCTTGGTATGCTTCCCATCCAAGTTGTGCATTGATCACTTTTCCTAACAAGGGAAAATAACCAACATTAAGAGAAAATCTTGTGGGGAACAAGAAGACTCTCCTCAATTTTATAGAGGTGGTACTCCTCCTTTGATAGATGGAAGATCCTTCTTCAATCCTCAAATTAATGTAATGAGTGAGTGCTAAAGATAAAGACCCATTAAATCTTCTAAAAATGTTCTCATAAAACAAAATTACTTATAAAACATATCATGATCTCAATCATGAAAAGAAAAGGGAATAAATATGACTAAAAAGGTTTTATTTGTGGGGTTTTCATATGAAAACTATATAATAACACATTTAAAGAGTAAAGGAAAGGTCATGAGGGTATTGGCTTCCATCATATCAGTCAGTAAAACACACCATGTAATTGAGCTATATGAAAAGAAACATACCATATTTATAGAGAACTTAATGTGATATTTCCATTTAAAATAACATGGATGAAAGGAGTTACACACTTCCAATCTTAAGAATGAAATAAGAGTCAAAGCTCTCACTTGATATGAATTCATGATAGTTTTTTGTGGAACCTCCAATACAAATATTTAAAAAGAGTTCATTATAATGTTAAAAAAATCAAGATTTTTTTTGTCTAAAATGGATTGAATTTGGTTCCCATGGACCATGTAAATGGAAAGACATAGAAGAGACAATAGCAAAACTGTCATAAATTGGATCTTGTCATTGAAATGACTTTGGAATGAAAAGCTTTATGATTGATAATTGGGAAGAATATATCAAAATAATCAACTTGGAGGTTAATTATCTTGCTGGAAAGGGTTTCTCTCTCCTTTTGAAGGCTCTTCCATCCTTTTTTATAATCCTTTCTTCATCTTCTTGGAATTTATTTATAGTTAGGTTTTTTTGACCTTTTTTGCTATCTAAATTAATTATATTTAGTAGATATAAACTTTAACATTCATTCTTTAAAGAGGTTCCCATTTTAAAGATTTGAAAATTCCTTTAAATCAATCTTTTTTTAAAAGTAATTTGCTACCAAGTAAAAAATGGTTATGAAGGTAACTTAATTTTATGGGCTTGATAGGTGCCATTTTAGTTATGGAAACAATCTCCAAGTTGTTCTTCAAGTAACCAACTTTCCAACAAGCTCTCATTTTCCCAATTTGGAAATCGTAACTCAAGTTATTGCTTTTAGGAGTTAGTGGCTTGGAAACCATTGATCTCCTCCACATACTTGTTTTTTGATTTATAAATTTGTCCTATTTATCCCACATGCATTGTCAGATAGAATTTATAACAATTTATATGGAACTAGGCTCCCCATATTATTTTTGTATGAAGTAGAAAGAGTCATGGATCCTTGTGGATCTTGTGCGCAGTGTAAACTTTTTGTCACTACCTCAATATCTAATCATCATTCCAAGTCATTTCCCAATCGTTTATGTCCAACCGTTAACTTCCAAGTGTTACCTAAAGATAATTCCATGTGTCATTGGGAGGTATTGCAAAGAAAAATAGGGGAAAAAATTAGGATATGAGATTGCATGAAAATGATCTATGTGTTGCAAGGAGGTGAGGTGAAGTGATGGATTGAAGTGAGGTTTGCAAGCCACATTACTAGGTAGTAAAAGTATAAGCATACATAAAATGACTAAGTAAAGAATAATGTGAAGTAAAATGGATAAGTATATTCTAAACAAGTGGGTGCAACAACCCACATGAATAATAAAAAGGTTACGTAAAAAATGTTAAATGACAAAGTAAAAATGGTTAAGAAATGAGAGGAGAATGAGAAAGAGCAATTCCACATAAAAATAATCACTTAGTCAAAATTCTAAAAATCGATGGGAAAATGGATAATGAAAATAGTAATGAAACATGAATAACAAATGAAGAAAAATGATAAAATGGATAATTGAAGACTATAGAGTGAATAGGACAGGGATAAGTTAACTCTACATGTTATAGGACCAAAATGGTACTATCTTAGGCATGTGACCTTTATTTTTTATTCCATAAAGTTTCAAATGAAGTTGACACATAGGTATATCCAATTAGAAGATGATTACAACAAATTTCCTTTTTTTTTAATATTATTTTAAAGAGAGAAACAATCCCCATTGACCTTATGTGAGGAAGCAATACAACATTGAAATTGACTCTAAATTATTAAGGACTTGTTGGTTCTTCATGACCAATAAGTGAAAGTTATCTGTCACTTTCAATATTTCAAAATTTGGTCTCCATTTAAAGGGATGCAATTTCAAGTATGAACCAAAATCACTCTAGTTGAAGTGTGACATGAAAACACATCAATATTGTGCTAGTTCATTTTTTTTATCTACTTTTGACATTCTATTGCAGTGCAATGATAGATGGTAGAAGTCATTCACCATCAGATTCATGATTTGTAAAATTGAACATTGATAATATTTGTAACGTAATGCATTTAGTAAGTTGAAACATTATACCAAAAAATATTTATTAGAAGCATGGATTTTTTTTTCATAATAATAAACTACAAGCTACTAGGTTGTGATAAAATAGATCCAATTCATGGTGTAGTACCATTGACCTAGGTTGGTTGCTGAAACATGGCATGTCACAATTGGTAGGGTAAAGTAACCATCCATTTTCATCAAACAACTATCTGTGACATCTTTTTCCTAATAAGAGTTTACAACATTTGGGACCAGTGGAATATGATGTTAATTAACAATTGATCCTAAATATTGATCTTATAGTATTCAATAAATAATTATTGAAATGAACATGCATAAATAACATAAATTTAATTATATAAAATAACCATAAATAAAATATAGATTTATTATAATCAGTAGGGGAGAACTTGAAGGACTTTTGATGATATGGAATGAGCCGATTTGAAGAATTATCCATTTGATACTATAATATGTTTTTCCTTGCATTTAAGCCAATCATTGCAGTATGCATAGGGAGCCTTGTGTTAACTCTCCTATAGTCATAATTCTTTGATGGGTGGTCAAGCCATAATACTGACTATGCTCTTTGAAATATAAGGTGGGAGAAATGTTATAGTTGGCATTGTATCCCTCTTCCATAGCTCTTAAATGATACTTTTCCTAACTCTTGCCCTTGCTATCTCAAAGAATGATTATAAAAAAAAATATGTTGTCTTCTATTGTGTTAGATATAATGACCACTAATGATGGTTGGGAACTCACGCCTAGTGACAAATATGATATTTATCTAGATGCAAGTTTGATCCCAATATGAACCTTATTGAATGATAAGCATAATGTGAACCATTATTTTTGTGCCTTCATGGAAATAATACATGGTTATAATGAGATTATGTGAGCTAAGTATAATCTCACTTTACATTTCTCATGGAATTTTAGAGTCTATAAACAATACCATCGTGGTTAGTAGGGATGTGCCCTTTCCTTAAATTTATTTAAAATCAACACTGATGAGTTGGAGGATTGCCTTAGGGACATACACACATATTGATGATGATTTCCATGCACACAATGTCATGATTACACAAGTCATGTTGGTAGACAACATGGTGTTTTTAGCATTCTCCCTAAGCATTTACAAAGGCAACTTTATTGGCTAGCCTTCTCTATTGTAGAAAACTAGTGGTGACCCATAATACCTAAGAGATAATGGATGTTATAAATTTAAAGAAACAAATGTTATCCCAATTAGGTTTAAATTAAAATGACACGCCTCTTTTTGCTTTTATTTTCAAGTAAAACATCATGGAGCCACTCATTTTTCTCCCATATATCTAAATGGAGGGTCACTCAATTATCAACTAGAATAGTAGTTATTAAAAATAAAAAATATGTTATAATTATATAAAAACAAATGTAATCTATATTAAATTTGAATTAAGCATTATAATAGTTAGGGGTATATAATAGATAATGATGTGGAGTTAGGAGTATATAATAGACAATGATGTGGTGTATTGTTAAGTCACTCCATGATATGACAAGTCTCCAGTTTGAAATTTAGTGAGTAAAATCTAACCAAATTAAAAGTTGGTGTGGTCGAGACCAGGTACTTAGTTTGAAATTTAGTGAGTAAAAATCCAACCAATTTAAAAGTTGATGTGGTCCGGAGCAAATATCATGTAACAGTTTCTCAAGCTTAAACAACGTAAACAACTTAACATCATAACTCATATATATAAATAATTTGGTTATAAACAAAACAAAATCAAAACTACAAAATTCCCCGCAACTAATACCAAAACCAAAGCTACTCTTTTAGCATAAAAAAAAAATTATATATATATATATAAAAGTAAGTTACCCCAAGTGGTCTGCCATGCTTTGAGTTCAAATACTATTCACTTGATTTCTATTTCAAGTTGTCCTTAGATGCAAATCACCAAGTTAATTCCATTGAACAGTTCGGCTCAACAACAGGGCTTCCACGATCTGCATGCTTTCAAGCTCTAATCGTATGATACTCTTCTGATTCACGCTCACTCCTTCCGTATGATCATCTCGTCCACAGGGTTCTTATTGGCATGTGTCTGGTTTTTGGTTGTTGAACCCAACGAACTGTTTATTTATATCATTTTTGCAAAACAGTGAGTACCGCCCAGACCGCATGCATTTCGTTCTCTGAATTGCTCATATGCATCTGGATTCAATGAATTGTGATATTCTATTTTCCCATTTTATTTTGTTAATCGAATCTGACTACCCATTTGGTCTGCCATGGCGTTAGTTATTGCGCAGCTTCCACGTTTGGCAATCGTAACGAATATCTGACTGACTTATTTCGCGTTCTTTACCAAATAGTTGAATTATCATTTTTAACTGTGTTGCACCTTGAACATTTTTTATCACCACCAAACGGATCTCTGCACCAAACGTTTTTATTCTCTTAGCTCATCTATCTAGGTTCAAGTCTAGACATGGTCCCTCGTAGTAAAGTTGGAAAGAGGGGATCCCAGCTCCAGTTTTGGTGGTCTGTGGTCTCCCTCCTAAACTGAAGTATGAGATTCTAAGTTTATTAGTTGTTAAAAAGTTACTAATTCCTTATCAAAATTAGCATTGAAATAATGGTGAAATTATTTGTGATATATATTTATTTATATTATATTTATATGTTATAATATTTAAATATTAATTTTATGATTTTATAATATTAATGTAGTTATATAAATTAAATGGTTCATTTACATAAAAATTAATTAAATTATAATTTATTTTAAATATAATAATAATAAATTATTTGTGTATAGACGTTGTAAAGTTATTTTATGTTATGTAAATATTTTTGATTGAGTCAAATTACATAGTGATAAAAATAAAATAAAATACATTTAAAAAAATAAAAAGAATTATTTATAATTATTAATTAAAACATTTTCACTTGAGTCAAATTGCAAAAAAATAAAAATAAAATAATTATAATTATCAATTAGTAGAATATGGTAAGCGAGAAAATAACAAATGATGGCTAAGGTTTGTGCCCACGTTCAGGTTGCCTACAAATCAACGTTGCACTCTTTGATGGCGGGTTTCTTAGAGGGTTTCAACAATCCCTGGTGGTTCTCTATAGCGAGATTTTTGCAAGCTTTTCTTTCTATGAAATCACTAGCGAGTTTTGGCTTTTACCTGAGGGTTTTGATAGAGAGGTATGCCAAGACTTTTCTCTGCAGTAGGAGTCCGCAAATCCAATATCTTTGTACTAGATCTACCATCTTTCAATGGTATATTTTTTCGATCTGGGTCCCAACTTTTACGCTTGACGTTGTGTTCCCTCAATCCATATTGAAGCTCGAGGATCGATTCGATCTTGTCAGTGGATAGATGAATGTTGTGTTCTCTCAATCCATATTGAAGCTCAAGGATCGATTCGATCTTGTCGGTGGATAGATGAGGGATTGGTTGGACGGAGTTTGAAACAACCTCGAACTATGACAAAGACATTTTTTTACCTAGATTAGAGACACGATCCTCGAGTCTTGGATAGTGACGAGGAATTTCAATTTTTTTCTGAAGAACTTAAGTGAAAAATCAATCCTGCTAGGGGTTCGGTGAACCAAGTGGATATTGGTGGCCACCCCCTATTCCCCTTGGACTCCCACCACTATTTCTTTCATTTTCCTTAATTGTAACACAATTGACTATTTTTGGTAGTTTTTTCGAGTGCTATAATTCCAAAGTCTTTTTGAGACCCTAAACGTCTTTTTGGAAAATGAGAAAACCCATAGCTTGTTGTTGGGATTTGTAATTGAAAGTTGTAGTCCTCAGATCAATATTTCTAACGAGGTATCGTACACATCAAACATAGATCGTATGCCATAGTTACAACCATGGGAAGTTGATTTACCAATTTACCCCAACGAGGCCCATAGACATTTGGTGATTCATCTCCTCGGGTTAGGTTTTTGAATGTTTATGGTTTTCTATTGTTTCCCAATAATAAATAGGCCTTCGAGCCTCATTGTAACATGTTTTAGAATGCATGTAACAGCCACATCTCTTCTAAGAGATAAGTTTCCATCACCCAAACTAGTTTATTTCCATTATGCATGGAACAATTTTCAGTACTTTGTTATTAATGAATTAAAGTTTTGTTTTCATTGTAGCTCTGTGTTTCTATTTATATATGTATTTCATTTCGTTCCTGCATAAATCTATATTAGTGGTATCAGAGTAGTTTTCTCTTTCTCTTTTTTTTTATGCATGTCCCCTATGAGGTCGGGGTATAAGGAGTTGGGACTTGAATTGGTTGAACCCTTGCAAGGCCATCCCCGCCAACATTGACGACTGATCATGGGGGAAGAAAAGAAAGAAGAAGTAGTGGGAGATCCTATCAAACTGTTGCTTGAAGAAGCCCTCGAGCGACAAAGGAATGAGATGATGAACAACTTTGCCCAGATCCTTCGGCGGATGCCAACAGGCAGTGCATCTTCATCCAACAGTCACTTCGAAGGTGCCACCCCCTTCAAGATACAAGTTAACTTTGACATTCCTATATTTAAAGGTCAAATAGATGTAGATACAATAAATAAATGGTTA
Organism: Pinus taeda; assembly: GCA_000404065.3. Lineage (NCBI taxonomy): Eukaryota > Viridiplantae > Streptophyta > Pinopsida > Pinales > Pinaceae > Pinus > Pinus taeda. The sequence continues at coordinate 63,365 of APFE030931149.1, read as the reverse complement.
AATTTGTTGGAAGTAAATTTTTTAGCTCATGATTTTTATGATATGGAAAACATTACTTTTTCACTCCTCAAAGTTGCCTCCCATGTCAAGCACTGGTGGGAAATCTACTATGAACAGAAGGACGAGAGGGAATCCTCACTGTTTTTAGTTGCACCCACTTAGAATTCCTTCAGAGACATCTTCAAGGAACAATATTACCCTCTCAAGAGCTATGGAGATAAGTATATAAAATGGACCACCTTGTGGCAGGGAAGGGACCAAGACGTGCTTGAGTTCACAAATAATTTCCATACCCTTCGCATGAAGTTGGGTATCTGATGCAACCTAAGCCGCACATACCCACAGTATGCAAATAAAATTGCATGATCTACTATGTCCTAGGAATTTTAATATTCTTGCCTAGTAAAACCTCCTTAAACCAAGGTTTAATGCTCCTTCAATAACTCTATGCAGAAACGTTTTATTTAACTATCCAAAGACTAAACTTTAGTAAACCTTTGAGCAGAACCTTGTAAACCCTTCCATAATCTTTATTTTAACGCTTTTTAATTAAATGCTTAAGCAAAATCTATTTAATCATATATTAATCAGACTACACCCACGCTTATCAACCATACCATGGTCTTTAGACTTTGGTTAAACTCAAACTTAAACCATAATACATTAATCCTGCCTATTTCTATTATAATTCCCATATAATAGAAATATTTCATAACCCACGTTTAAAACCTTACCTTTCCACCATTCCACAACCTTTGCACATTTACCGATGTCTCTTTAGTGCATTTAACCTCCGCCGTCGATCTCATTCCTTAATTCGACAATTATCGCATCACCTAATCGCCAACTAGCTTGGACGATCTTCACCGTTGATCTGCAGAGTCATATCCAACGACTATCACGCAATCTCGCGTAGATACCTACAAAAATGATAACAAGTCGATGTCACCTGAGAAAAGTAGTTTTCTTGTGCTACGTGTCTCCCGCTAAGGGTAATCGCATGAATTTGTAGAATACCACTTACAGTTTTTTGAGCACGCGAGATACCGTTTACCCCTTATGAATACTTACCCCGCATCCATTAACACGTGGCTTCATCTGATCTCTTCATTTTTTTACTTTATTTTGCACGACTTAATGCTATTTGTCTATCTCCCTCACTCTCATTCGTTGATCTGATTGATGCAACAACTCTCATTCTTTGCTGTTTAGTTATTTCTACATCTCACCGTGTAATAGTCTTCTCTCTTCCCTGTCTGTGTGTTTGTTCTCGCCTTATGGTATTCACTTGTTCTGATCCCGATGTTCACTCTGTTACTTCATTTCTTCGCCTTTATGCAATTCCTTAGTGTTATGGCTTATTCGTCTAACTCACCTATACGATTCTTTGTGCACCTATCCTTTCTCTGTTCTTCTGTGGTTTAGGTTTTCTCCAGGGTTTCTGGTCTTGGGTTGCTCTTCATCACAACTTCCTCCTGAACGTACTTCTACATACTTATAAGCGCTATCACATCTGAACTTCAACTTTGATCCTTCAAATGGATTCAAGCGATCAAACCACTATCCTTCATTCTCCACCTCTGCGATCTACTTTAATTCCGCCTGCATACATATACTATGCAGAATTACTCTAATTCACACAATCCACAATTCCATTAATCAATACACATCAGACAACTCATAAATCAAATTCTCTGTCTTTATAAATAATTCTTTACATAATGAATCTCTCTCTTTGGCCTGATTTTCTAATCAGTGGCCTTTTACTTTTCTTGCCCGTAGGCTTACAGTCAAACCTATCTAATCTTTGAACTCTAATTCTCACTCTAACTAACTAAATTTCAATATAACTCCTAGCTAGCTAACCCTCTTCTATGCCTTTTAGCCTTACATTTATACAAAAGGTTATGTAATCCATTTCCTGGTTTAGATCCTTAATCTGCTCATCAAGTCCTAAAATATCTCAATGATCCCTTGAGGATATCAACAACTTAACTAAATCCTAAGGATTCTCTTTAATCCCCCAAATCATGGAACCAATTCCTAATCTAAGATTTACAATATTTCAAAATCTCTCAATCCTCACTAATCACTCATTATCACTCATGTTCTCCTACATTCGAGAACATTTACAAATATGCCTCACAATACTTAATTAATCCCTATTCTAGTTTCTTTCATTAAAATCACTCAAAACCTTAACAATTACATTAATTTAATACTCAGGAAACCAACTTCCTTGAAAACACAAGACCCCATATGTCTACTAAAATACAATGAAATTTTTGAGTTGAATGCTCCTGCATCATACTCTCAAGGTTGAAAACATTCATGATCTCCTGATCATTTGTTCTCATATGTTGATAGAAAACCTCCAGGGTCCCAAACATTAGTTTGTAGTTGTCTGAATGCTCTGTTCCTTTGTTTTTGTTGTATGTTTGTTGTCTTCTATTTCATCTTCCTTTCCTTGTCAATCAGGTTCAAATTCTGATTGATCATTCTTCGTGTTGCTGTCAATCTCCTCCATCTGAACTATTTCATCATTAATTGCCATAATTCTTCAATCTTTATCTCCAGCACATTCTTGAGTTGGTACATACTCTGCCATTTGTTGTTGTACTCTGTCCACTCATCTTCAACATGTTGTTCATTATATTTTCTTTGAAGTTGTTGGATTCTTACTACCGCCCTTTCGTCCTTACCCTCTTGTGAATTTCCAAACAACCTTTGTTCAATATCTGTAAATTTACTTTCAAAAAGTAAATTGTCCTCCAATTCCCCTTGTACTTGATTCCTCTCAAATACATTACTATGTTATTCATCAATTCTAGCATATTTTCCTTCCTCTTCCATCTTTACTCAGCTACTCATATGTGCCAAATTTTCTCTAGCATCTGCAACAAAACCTGCACTCACAAAACAATTATTAAAATGAAAAACATAAGGCCTCAGTGCCTCTTCTTTCTCTGGAAACATCTCAGTATGCTGCTTTGATTTTTCCTTCTCTATCAGCACATCAGTATGTTGATTAAACCTCTCTAAAGAACTCTCCAAAGGACTCTCGAAACTGTCAGCAAGTCTCTCTTCCACACCATCTACTCCAATGATGTCTTTCTGGTTTTATCCACTGTAGTGAACTCCTTCTTCTGCAATCACACTTTCATACTCTGAGTTTTCCATAAAATATTCCAGCAATTCAATTTCTCTGTGACACTTCATAAATACTTCCTTATCACTCATAATCCCAGCGCTTATAAACAAATTATCATCTTGAAAAATACAAGGTTCAATAGTCTCAACTGTTGCTTCACATATCAATTCTTTATACTGAATCTCATCTCCTTCTTTCACAAGAAATTGTTACTGTGTTGTAACAGCTTCAAACATCAATGTATTACTAAATTCTTTTTGCTGCAATAATTCACTGCTTTTCTCATTAAAGAGACATTCTCCATCATTCTTTACTTCAGAATATTTATCTTTTGAAAGATACTCTTCCATACTTTTGACAATCTCAAAAGATTGCTCATCCTCTGCAAAACCTGTAATCACATCAAAATTATTGGATTCAAATATACAATGTTTTACATCCTCTTACTGATCTGAATTTGTCCAATAGTTCAGAAAATCATAAATAATTCCTTCTTCAGCAAAGCAAACTTCTTGTTGTCATGAATTCACACAATGGTTCATAAGATCTTTCACAGATCTCCAGTCTTCATCTTCACCCAGAACTTCACCTTGTTCTTCTTCACAAATGGAAACTTCCATTTCCAACTCAGCTTCTCTAAGTTTTTCCACCAACCACTTCACTTGCCTTTGTTGTAGCCTTCTCTGTAATTTATTCCACTTCACCACCTTTTTCCTCAAGACCCAACCTTGTCTTTGGTTTTCCTCTAGTAGCATCCTTAATAAATCGATTTGTTCTCTTAACTCTGCAATCTCCTTATCACACTCCTCTTGACTCATTCTCTTGCCATTTGCCTTGGCATCCTACTTCTTCACTTTTCTTCTGTTGTGGTCTTCCTCAGAACCTTTGTTATCTCTATTATGACTATCAGTAGTCATCTTCTTCTATATCTTCATGAGTTCCTCACTCACTTAATATGAGTTGCATTAAAGCCTCTGCAACAACAAGTCCTGCTGCCACTTACCTCACCAAGCTCTCCTCTGCACTTGATGTTTTGGCAAGCACTTGGTTCTCTATTTTCTCGAACCTCTTTGAGCACTTCTCTCTGTTCCTTCTAGGCTTCAACTCATCTGCACCTTTTAAGAACACAATTGTCCTCTTTATCCAATCTCTGTTGGAATTCTTCAAGGTTCTGCCACATTCTGCTTTCATTCAGAAACTCTTACTAGCTTCCTTCATCCCTTAGCAATTCTACCCACATCCTCTGTGGAATTGCCTTTATGATATTTCTGTGAGCTGCAACAATACCTCTACAGTAACAAGTCCTCTTCTTGCTACACATGCCTCACTAGGCTTCTCTCCTCTGAGCTCAGTCTTTTGGCATCTCTCTGGTTCTCTCCTCTAGAACCAATTGAGCACTCCTTGCTCTAGGTTGTTGTAATCTTCTCACCTTCTTCTGCCATTACCTGTGTGACAATATAAAGACCACAAACTCTTCAATCTTAAAACAAAATTAAAACAAAAACATATCATCTCACCTTCAAGACTTCTGCATGATCTTGTTCTACCATTCACCTTCACTTTGAATGGATTGTTCTTTGTTTCTTTGCATCTGCAGATTCTTCTACACTTTACCTCTATGTCACTACTATTTGTTAGATTTAAAATCTAATATCCTCTTTCTTGTATACATACCTCCAAAACAGAACTCTGTTATAAGCTTTCTCAAAGAATTCTTACACGCAAAATTTCCTTGTTCAACTCTGATACCAAAAATGATGCAGCCTAAGCTGCACATGCCCACAGTATGCAAATAAAATTGCATGATCTACTATGTCCCAGGAATTTTAATATTCCTGCCTAGTAAAACCTTCTTAAACCAAGGTTTAATGCTCCTTCAATAACTCTATGCGGAAACGTTTTATTTAACTATCCAAAGACTAAAATTTAGTAAACCTTTGAGCGAAGCCTTGTAAACCCTTCCATAATCTTTGGTTTAACACTTTTTAATTAAATGCTTAAGCGAAACCCATTTAATCATATATTAGTCAGGTCACACCTGCACTTATCAACCATACCATGGTCTTTAGACTTTGGTTAAACTCAAACTTAAACCATAATACATTAATCTTGCTTATTTCTATTATAATTCCGATATAATAGAAATATTTCATGACCCACATTTAAAACCTTACCTTTCCGCCATTCCACAACCTTTGCACATTTACTGATGCTCTCTTCAGTGCATTCAACCTCCGCCATTGATCTCATTCCTTAATCTGATGGTTATCGCGTCACCCGATCGCCAGCTAGCTTGGCCGACCTCCAACATTGATCTGCCTCGTCAGATCCAACGACTATAGTGCAATCTCATGCAAATACTTGCACAAATGATAACATGTCAAGGCCATGCGAGAAAAGTAGTTTTCTCATGCTACGTGTTGCCCGCTAAGGGTAATCACGTGAATTTGTAGAATATCACTTACAGCTTTTTGAGCACACAAGATACCGCTTACCCCTTGCGAATACTTACCACGTGGCTTCATTTGATATCTTCACTTTTTGGCTTTGTTTTGCGTGACTTAATCCTAGTCGTCTATCTCCCTCACTCTCGTTCTTTGATCTGATTGATCCAATGACTCTCGTTCGTTGTTGTTTAATTATTTTTACGTCTCACGTGTACTAGTCTTCTCACTTCCCTGTCTGTGTGTTTGTTCTCGCCTTACGATATTCACTTGTTCTGATCCTGATATTCACTTTGTTACTTCATTTCTTCACCTTTATGCAATTCCTCAATGTTCTGGTTTTTTCGTCCGACTCGCCTATACAATTCTTTGTGCATCTATCCTTTCTCTGTTCTTCTGTGGTTTAGGTTTTCTCTAGGGTTTCTAGTCTTGGGTTGTTCTTCAACGTAACTTTCTCCTAAACTTACTTCTACGTACTTTTAAGTGCTATCACATTTGAACTTCAACTTTGATCCTTCAATCAGCTTCAAACGATCAGACCACTATCCTTCATTCTCCACCTCTGCAATCTTCTTTAATTCCACCTCCATACATATGCTATGTAGAATTACTCTAATTCACACATAATCTACAATTCCATTAATCAATAGACATCACACAATTCATGAATCAAATTCTATGTCTTTATAAATAATTCTTTACATAATGAATCTCTCTCTATCTCTGGCCTAATTTTCTAATCATTGGCCTTTTCCTTTTCTTGCCCGTAAGCTTACAGTCAAACCCATCTAATCTTTGAACTCTAATTCTCACTCTAACTAACTAACTTTCAAACTAACTCCTAGCTAGCTAACCCTCTTCTATGCCTTTTAGCCTTACATTTATACAAAAGGTTCTATAACCCATTTCCTGGTTTAGATCCTTAATCTGCTCATCAAGTCCTAAAATCTCTCAATGATCCCTTGAGGATCTCAACAACTTAAATAAATCTAAGAATTCTCTTTAATCCCCAAAATCATGAAACCAATTCCTAATCTAAGATTTACAATATTTCAAAATCTCTCAATCCTCACTAATCACTCATCATCACTCATGTTCTCCTACATTCGAGAACATTTACAAATATGCCTCACAATACTTAATTAATCCCTATTCTAGTTTATTTCATTAAAATCACTCAAAACCTTAATAATTACATTAATTTAATACTCAGGAAACTAACTTCCTTGAAAACACAAGACCCCCTATGTCTACTAAAATACAATGAAATTTCTGAGCTGAATTCTCCTGCATCAGTATCAAGTATTTTGAGTTGCATCTGGTACTCAAGTACCATGGTTGTCTACACAAATACATCCAAGATGAGATGGAGTTCCTGACATCTCCATGATTTACGTCGCATATCGATATGCTATCAAGATCAAACATAAATTTAAATAGAATAAGCGAGACTTTGGAGCTGCAAAAACGAAGCAAGGAAAAAGTGCCCCCAAACCGCAAAACAAAGGAAAAATCCAAGGCGAGGTGACCCAGGACAACCCATCAAAGTTGTTGTCACCCTCTACATTATTTGTTTTTTGTTTTCTAAAGGATGCAAAATAGAAGATAGGTTTGCAGGCATCTTCCAAGCCACATAAATACTCAAAGCTAAATCGGACCACCTCTAATGGATATTGCTCAGATTTATCTTTCCAATGATATATGGAACTCCTCAAATGGACCCCAGCATTAGAAGTTATAGAAGATTGAAGCTTCTCTTAAAAACTGGAAGCCATGGAGAAAATTCCTTAAGAGAAAAGCCTACAATCAGAGATGGGAGGTCCCAGCAGTACGTGAATCGACCACTACAAAGCAATTGTGGGAGAAAACTGGTTGACAAGGTAAAACGATGGGAGCTTCCTCGAAAAATGTGACAAAGGAATTCAATGTAAAACCAAGGGTGGATGGGCCTTTTCTCTCTCCTCAAATTGGACACGTGGCATGTTGATATGGCATTTTCAGGGTCCTATGGGAGCATATTTGGGTGACATGTGTTACCACTCAGGAAGAGACACATGGAAGTGATGATGTCACCAATCGACAATCGATGATCGACGGTAGCAGCGTATTGTGCATCAAAAGGAATTTATCAATAGGGAGCCTCCGATTGGGGAGCTTTGATATGGGAGCTAGCCCATGGTCACAAGATGAGCAAGGAATCAAGGGCTAACAAGAAGAGGTGATTGGTAATCTCCGATTGCAAGTTTTTGGAGGTCATACCAATGGCACGGGTCGGAAAGTGTTAATTGTGATATTCCAATTGGGCCCAATTGGTGATTTGGCATATTAGCAATCAGAGGTCCAGGGTGCAATGCAATAGTCAAAGAATTTTTCCAATATGAGATTAGCAATCCCACACATCGGAGGTCCAAGGCATCAAAGCATCAAGATATTGGTGCATTGTAATTGGAAATCAAATAGGTGACACCCTTTCAAAGTTGTGATATCGCATAGAGTTCTGATTGAAATTAAATTCACCGAGATTTGAGCCTCCAATTTTAAATCATTGGGAATGCCTTGAAACAATTAGCAAAGGAAATCAGTTGCAAAACAATAAGAGGGCTAACCTTTTCTCTCTCCTCTAGGGGAACACATGGCTGAATATGATTGGTTCTGATAAGGGACATGTGGTGGCTAACGTCCCCTTGATGTGGCAGTACGATGGACACATGGCATATTGATCTGTAATTTTCATGTCCTATGGGGACATATCTAGGTGACACGTGTCACCACTTAGGAAGTGCCACGTGGAGGTAATGACATCATGAATTGGAGATCAAAGATTGGTGGTTACAGCGTGTTGTGCCTCAAAAGAAAATCAACGATTGAAAACCTCCAATTGGGGGCTCCGATATGGGGGTTGGCCTAGAATCACGAGGAGCACCAAAGGAACAAGGGTTAAGCAGAAAAGGTGATCGGAGTTCGGTGATCAAAGAAGTGAAGTGTTGTGCGCCAAAGTTAAAGTGCCAATTGAAAACCTTTGATAAAAGGGTTGGCTTATGATCACGGGAAGATCCGAAGAACCAAGAGCTAAGCAGAAAAGGTGATCGAGGTTCACTGTTTCATGAACCATGTTTAGTGTGAAGTCTCGATTTTCCAAAGTCTGATATTTGGCTAAGCACCCGGTCATATGAAAAAAAAAGTACTGAAAGGGCTCAAAGAAAAAGGGGCCTAAGGTGATTGGAACCTGTTGTTTCGCAATGTTTTGTAGTGTTAAGTGCCCATACTAGAGAATCCCCAATATCACACCATGGTTATCTTATGAGGCATGTTGCATTCTAATAACATGGTACAAATATTTGAAGGCGTATGTGTCAGCAACTGCAATATTTTATGAAATCATGGAACAATGGTAAGTCAATATGGGGCTTAGGGAAGATTTAATGCCTTAGCATGGAGCTCCACTCAGTCATACAATGCAAAACTTTCAGATCGATCTTTGCTTCCACTCTGAGACAAGTCAACGCAGTTGATCGCTACCAACTCCAAAGAGTGGTGAAGCCAAACAATTAAGGTGAAAGTGAAAGGCAGACTGGTTAGATCATTGAGGCAGAGGCGTGGCCTAAGAAGAGGCCATAATAGGGGTGTCTGAGAGATATTTTCCTCCCATCATCATTTTATTTTCCTTTTTCTTATTATTCTGTAATTTCTATATTTTCAAGAACGAAATCAAATCTGAATCAAATCATTGTGAGTAGCAGCTTTCGCATGCCAAGACAACTGGTCTATCAAATAGCTAAAGCTCAAGCTGGGATATTTGATAATTGTTAATTCAAAGTTCCCCCTTTTCTTATAAATAGGGGGAAGAAACACTTAATAGAGGTTTTGGAATTCTACACCCGAGGGGTCCAAATTCTACAATTCCACTTTTGCTTCTATCTGGCTGTTTAGGAGGGACTTGAGCTATGTATTTCCAAATGTAAATGAACTGGTGAATTGGACTCATTTTTAAGGAAAAATGAAACTCTTTGGTGATTCCAATAAGAGAAATGTGCAGTACGTTTCCCCTTTGTTTATCACTTCATGTATGTTTATCTCCCTCTGAAATAGTGTAATGAATTTGTCAGTTTCACTCTTATTCATGGTTGTATATTTTGTTGCTAAGTAGTAACGGTACATGTGGTAATTATAGATTTACTTGCATTATTCGATAGCCCAAAATACCTGTATGAGCACATATTTATATATGCTAATTAGTATCAAATGTATTCATGATGTATAGATCTTGGGACCTTAATTAGAGTTCCATAGTTTCTTCCATTCCACCTCTTCAGTCTTCCATACTTTTGCCTAAATATTGTTGCTTAGGATTATGTATTATTCCTAGCCGTATGCATCGGATTCATTCCTTTATCTCCTCCTCTTAATTTTACTACAACACCAATATTAAAACTACATGTTGTTGTGTGTCGGCCACCAGAATCAGACATTTCTCTTTGAGGTTGGCCTGAATTAGGCCCTGAGCATTTGAATCCATGTATTGGCTTGAGTTTACCTTAATGAAGGCCTATTGAACCAAGCCCCCCATTATTATCTTTTCAAATTATGTGATAATTGGAGTGCAGTAGAAAGCCCCATTGATCATCTTCCAAATCACTCCTCTCTTTAAGATGTCTTAACCACTGGTCTACAATCAACCCAGAGGTTGTCTCTAGGAGGCTTTTCATATCCTCTAAATCACTGCTACTACAGGTGCTAGAAAAAGCGGCAACAAAAGCCACAAGCAAAGAATAGCACCATGAAGATGAAGAAGGACATAGGGAAGTGGTGTGAGTTCCAAAAGAACCCCACTCACAAAACAAGTGAGTGTCGTTCAAAACAATCACTAATGGCTGAGCTAAAAGCTTTAGAGTCAGATGCATGTTCTAACTTCGAGTCGGGCCCCAACAAGGGGAATGAAAAAGGGGAGAAGATTGTTGATGTAGATCCTAATGCCACCATTGCCACCACAAAGGTTGAGAAGATTGATATTGAAGACCCATAGGAAGGGGAGCATCGATTCCACTCACAGATGTGGGTGAAGAGGTCGTCATTGTAGTTCATTGTTGACAACGAGAGCCAAAAAAACCCCATCTCAGCAGAATTCGTTAAGCATTTGGGTCTTCCGACCACACCACACTTGCAACCATACACCATCAGGTGGCTCCACCAAGGACAAGATCTTAGCGTCAGACAACAGTGTCAGCTTCCCTACTGCATCAAACCCTTCACGGATGAGGTACTGTGTGATGTTTCTCCTCTTAAAGTTTGTGATGTGTTATTAGGCCAACCATACTTGTGGAAGCATCATGTTATGTATGAGTCTAGGCCTCACACTAGTATTATTATGTTGGGAAACAAGTTATATAGGATAACGGAGGTATCCCCGGCTGCCACCATATATTTGATCTTTGTTAATCAATGCAGTAAGATCATCTCCCATACTGAGAAATTTGTTTTCTTTCTGATTAACTCTCAACGTAATGAGGAGATCATGGCCACATCCATGGCCCCTGGGAAGGGTTCCTCCACGTAGCAGAAGCAGGTAGATAAGGTCGTGGAAGAATACAATGAAATCTTCTCCTCACTGATAGTGGTATCCTTGCGCTGTCAGGTCACACATTCAATCGATCTGGCTCCCAAAGTACCTCTACCTAATGGGTTGATATATCGCCGCTCCATTATGGAAAATGAAGAGATTAAGTGGAAAATCTAGGAATTGACACAAAAAGGCACATTCGACCAAGTTCCTCACCTTGTGGGTGTAGAATTTTCCTTGTAGATTCAACAACTTATGTGATATGCTAAAACATAAGACAATAATCTACATTACTCATCAGCGGAAAGCAAAATTGATGGATGAAAACATAAGTAGAACAGGAAGAATTTCAATCACACATAACACAATATTGTTATGGGGAAAGCAATTTCCAAAAACCTTGACTATGTATATTGCATTAACCAGAAGATCTCAGAAGAAAATACAATGCTTGTTCAACTCGAACAATTGCTGCACAAGTACAATCTATCTCTCTGCTTCACAAACCAACTCAAGCCAACACTTAGCCAAATTTGTTGCCTGCCAACCCCTATTTCCTTGCGCAATTCCTGAGATAGTTAGCCCATATTTAATTGGGAAATTCTCTCTTCATAATTACGCAATCCATTCATGTGCCCTCAACTAATTTCATACACCATCTGTACAACTCAGAAAATTATACAACTAATAGTACATTGTCCCTAAACTCTAATCTCAACTGGGTCTTTCTTTGAACTGACATGCATGACTTATTTATGAGTGAATATTTAGTTAACTAGTGGAGCAATGAAGCTGCACTAGTGCTTGTCCCCACTACTAGACCTCCTACTAGTTCCTCCAACTGATTGAACTAGTTTAACTGACTTTAACTCAGTTAGACTGAGTTAATTAATTACAACTTAAAAGAACTCAACTCGAACCCCTAAAATTTAGGAATCACTCTACATGACTCTAGATAGACTTCCAACTCAAATTTACTGAGCCAACTAAGTCAAATTAACTTAGTTAACTATTACAAGTTGTTATGAGAATAGAATTTCGATTTAATTCCTAATTTAATTTGTCCTTATTGTTTCTATTTTTAACACTCCCTCTCAACAAGAAAGGGATTATATGTTACCCCAATCATGTATCAATGAAACTCGAATCTGCATCTTGAAAATGCCTTTGTCAAAATATCTGCATCATGCTCCTCTGTAGGAATGTACTCCAGCAACATGATTCTCCATTGCACACAATATCGAAGATGATGATACCGGATATCAATATGCTTGGACCGATCATGAAAAACTAGATTCTCATAGAGTGATACAACTCTAATTGTCACAGTAAATCATTATTGGATCCATCTACTGACCAAACAAACCAACAAGAATCTTCCTCATCCAGATAGCCTCACAAGTTGCTTGACTAGAATCCATGTACTCTGCTTCTGTTGAATTGAGTGCAATTGATCTCTATTTCCTGTTGTACCAAGAAATAGCTGTTGACCCAATACTGAAGATCCCACTTGACGTTCTCTTCTTTTCAAATGGCCTCCCTACCCAATCTGCATTGGTGAAGCCTTGAAGATTCACTCGCTTTGTTCATTTGTACCAAAGACCATACTGAGTAGTTCTTATAAGGTATCTCAATACATGTTTAGCTTCCTTCCAATACAACTTGGTCAGCTTAACCATTGCTTGACTAAGTTGATTAACTGCATAACACATGTTTGGTCGTGTGTTCACCAAATACATGAATGAATCCACAAGCTGCCTGTAAATAACAGCCCCCACTACTTCACTAGAAGTAGCATCCTCATTCCTCCAGTTACCAGCTAGAGGAGTCTCCATGGGTTTAGTACTCTCTATCTAGAATTTCTTTAGTATCTCGTTGACATACTTTCCCTGAGAGACAAACAATTCCTCATCTCCTTGCCATACTTCCATCCCCAGAAAGTAGTGCATGAGCGTCAAGTCCTTCATTTCAAACTCTCTTGCAAGATCCTCTTTGATGGAATTGATCAGCTTATCATCACCTATAATAATCAAATTGTCGACATATAAAACAATAATCAAAATTTTACCTTCAACCAAAATATGGTAAAGGTTTGCATCTGCTTCACTTTTGGTGGAGCCCGACCCAGTGAAATAGCTATCAATCCTGGTGTATTAACCATGGGGTGCTTCTTTTAGTCCATATAGTGCTCTCTTGAGTTGTCTCACATGCGACTCTATGTTGGAGGTCTCAAATAATTCAGTCTACTGAATATACACCTCTTCCTCAATCATGTCATTGAGGAATGTAATCTTTACATCCATTTGGTGTATCTTTCATCCCATCTGTCTTGACAGTGTTATAATGGATCTGATTGATGAGAACCTTGCTATAGGAGAAAAATTCTCATCGTAATCAATCCCCTCCATCTGAGAAAACCCTCTAGCCAGAAACCTGGCCTTGTGTTTATCGACACTACCATCCGCTACTTTCTTTACCTTGTAAATGCAGCTGTAACTCACCACTGACTTGTCTGCCGATCTTGGGACCACATCCCAAACAATGTTCTTGACAATGGATTCATACTCCTCAACCATGAAATCAACCCAAACTGGTTGTTGCACTACTTCCTCAAAATAGGATGGATCAATCTCCACACATCCGCTCATCAGAGCCATGTAGCTAGTGTACCTCTCGAGTGACCTCCTATGCCTCCGTTGTGATGTGGGTGCTCCCACATTCTCTCTAGCATCATGATAACCTATCAGCCTCTCTGGTGTGCTTTCTCCCATCTCTGGAAGACTCTGCATGAGTGGGTGTCTCCACTCCCTGCTTCTCTGCATGTGGCTGCTCCACATCATCCTGAGGTTCCTCCTTGGCTGCTAAAATATCCTTAACCACATGTAGATGAAGCTCCCTTTCAAGGGAACATCTCATGGCCTTCTCTTCATCGAATTTTACATCTCTACGAACCATTGTCATCCTATTGGTTAGCAAGTACACCCGATAGTTGTGAGGTGTATGAGTGTACCCCACAAATATGCCCAACTTGTTGTAGGATCTAGATTTTTTCGTGCATATTTGGTAACATGGCAGTAGAATGATGAACCAAAGATCCTGAAGTGTGCGACATTTGGTTTCTTCCTTGGAAAAACCTTTTCCGATGTACTCATCCCGAGAATTCAATTACGGCTTTTGTTCTGCAAATAAACAACTATGTTGCATGCTTCATCCCACAAGAGTAATGGCAGGATCTGATCATGCAACGTCATTCATGTTGCTAATACTCCTGTTATTCCTTTCATCCATCCCAATATGCTATGGTTTATGAGGTTCTATCAACTCCCATCGAATGCCTTCTTATGCACATAAGTTTTTGAACTCATTCGACGAATACTCTCCACTGTTATCACCCCTGAGATCTTTAACTTTCCTGCCAATATCTTTCTCAAAAAGTGCTTTAAATTCACAAAAATGATAAGAAGTCTGATCTTTCTTCTGCATGAAGAATATCGAACACTTACGAGAAAAATCATCAACAAATATCACATAATACCTGTGCTTGGTCTTGGATGCTGTCGAAAACGATCCACACACATCTAAGTGAACTAAATCGAGGATAGTCTGTGCTCGACTGTCTTTGTCATGAAAGGAAGCTTTCGTGTGCTTCCCCAACGTACAGTCATTGCATGTGTCTACTTGCTCTAGTGTACCCTTAGGAAGACCGATAGAAATTTGTTGGATGATCATAAAGCGCCATGGTGCAAGTGACCCAACCTCCTGTGCCACAACTCACCGATGTCTCGGCTCTACACCTTCTCTATAGTCCTCAAGGCAGCACAATCTTCTACCTCCAACTTGTAGAGGTTCTTCACTTGAACCCCTATCCTCCTCACCTATCATGTGGTTATGTGACAAAGGAATGCCTTTCCCTCACTAAATATCACATCATTGCCTCTATCCTCCAACACGGAAACAAAAACAAAGTTCTTCTTCAAACTAGGAACATACATAACATCTTGCAAAGTGAGGGAGAAACAACCTCCCTCTAAAAGGTAATTGTACTGATGTTGGTTGCGATATACCTCTCATCATCACCCATCTCGATATGCATTTGGAGATCCTTCTCCTCCAAGTTATTAAAGAGCTCTTTTTTATCGGTTATGTGGAAAGAAGCTCCACTGTCCAGGTACCATACACTATCCATCATCGATGACACCATACAAGTGATGAGGGTAAATTCTATTTTGAACTGTGAAGCAAGAGCTTTACCTGTTGCTGCTCCTGAGGGATTCTTACCGGCCTTCTTGAGTGGACACTTTGTGGAAAAGTGTCCTAGTGCATGATAGTGAAAGAATTTGACTTTTGACATGTCCATCTTCTTACTACCCTGACAAGAATATGATTTGGAATAGGATGACTTCCCCTTCCCTTTCTTTTCCTTTCTCGCTAAGGCACAATTTTCCTCATCATCATGATTTGATGAGGATATGTCTCTAGTGTTTCAGGGAATCTCTTCTTGTACCAAGTCAGACCACAATCGCTCCCACTTTGGTAGTTCTTCGTCCCATTAATTGAGTCCTAGTAACTATGCCGGCTCTTGGGAAGTCCTAGAAGTGCTAGGCTCACCAGACCATCTTTGGCAACAGTAATTGCGACAATTCCAAGCTCATCTTGAAATTGGGTGAACTTGGTAAGCTACTTTAGAATAGAGTCGCCCTTCTCCATCTTAATCTTTCTGAGTTTGTATTTTAGTGCTAGCTTCCCGTGGTCATTTCTATTTTGAAAAAGGCCTGTTAATGCCTTCCACATTGCAAGTGGAGTTTCTTTACCGTGGATATTTGAGACAATATGATCTCGAACTCCTTCTAGGATAATCATTGTTTCTTTTGCCACACGCTTTCTCCATTTAGACAGATCTATAGCATCAGATGTTGGCGGCTTCAGAATATCATGATCTATGAACTCCTTGAATGCGTTGTCTTCCATCACTGCCTCCATCCTATCCTTCCAAGATATGTAATTTGGGCTTCCCTCCAAGGCATACTCAAGTCTTAACCCGTAGAAAGACATACTGTTGACTCTTAAGTATGACACTGAAAATTCGATTTTACCAACACAACAAACTCAAAGTATCCTCTTCTATAATGTCTTCAACCTTGATACCATGTATAATTTTACATGTAGATTCAACATCTTATCTGATCTGCTAAAACATAAGACAAGAATCTACTCTACTCATTAGTGGAAAACAAAATTGATCGATGAAAACACTAAGCAGAACATGAAGAATTTCAATCGCATATAACACAATATTTTTCTGGGGAAAGCAATTGCTCAAAACCTCAACTATCTATATTACATTAACCAGAAGATCTGAGAAGAAAATACAATGATTGTTCAACCCAGACAATTCCTGCATAAGTACAATCTATCTCTCTGCTTCAGAAACCAGCTCAAGGCAACACTTAACCAAATCTACTACCTGCCAAGCCCGTACTTCTTTGCACAATTCCTAAGAGAATTAGCCCATATTTAATTGGGAAATTCTCTCTTCATAACTACACAATCCATCCATAGGCCCTTAACTGATTACTGTACAATTCGGAAAATTACACAACTCATAGTACATTGTCCCTTAACTCTAATCTCAACTGGGTCTTCCTCTGAACTGACATGCATGAGTTATTTATGAGTGAATCTTCAGTTAATTGGTGGAACATTGAAGTTGTATTAGTGCTTGTCCCCACTATTAGACCTCCTACTAGTTCCTCCAACTGATTAAACTAGTTTAACTAAATTTAACTCAGTTAGACTGAGTTGATTAATTACAACTCAAAAGAACTCAACCTGGACCCCTAAAATTTACAAATCACCTACATGACTCTAGATAGATTTCCAACTATAATTTACTAGGCCAACTAAGTCAAATTAATTTATTTAAATATTACAAGTTTCTATGAGAATAGAATTTCGATTTAATTCCTAATTTAATTGAAGGACAAATTAAATTAGGATTTCTTGTTGCCATTTTTAACAGTGGGAGCATGATTGTACCTGTACATAAGAAGGATGGGACTTGGAAGCTTTGCATTGATTATTAGGCACTAAACAAAATCACTGCTAGGAATAGGTATCCAATTCCACAAATTGATTACCTTCTGGACTAGCTCAAGGGGGCCAAGTATTTCAGCAAGATTGATTTGAAGTGTGACTATCACCAAGTTCTAATAGAGCCCACAAATGTATGGAAGATCGCCTTCAAATCTAAGGAAGTACTTTTTGAATCATTGGTCATGCCTTTCGGGTTGACAAATGCCCTACAACTTTTATGAGGTTGATGGATGAAAAATTGTGTCCCTTCACCAAATTGGTCATGGTTGTTTATCTAGATGACATTCTCATCTTCAGCAAGAGTTGGGAAGAGCACTTGCAAAACATTTGGCAGGTCCTTCAAACCCTGCAGCACAAACTTTGTGCCAACTTGGAGAAATGCACCTTTGGCATGTGCTAGGTCTAATATTTGGGCTACATCATAGATGAGAAAGGCATGCATGTGGATCCACTTAAGATCCAAGTGATATGGGAGAATCCCAACACGAACCTCTGATAAAAATTGGCAAGACCCAAAAAGTTGTGAAGCTCTGTAAGAGTGGTCGAGGCTGGCCAAACGTTCATTGAGATGAAGCAGCGCCACTGCTCTGCACCTGTATTCACATTTCCATACCTACAACAACCATTTGAAATTGAGACAAACACCTATTATTATGCTATTGGTGCAGTTCTCACCTAGCAAGGGCATCTGATGTCCTATCATAGTGAGACACTTTCTGATACGATTCATAAGTACCCCACCTATGATAAATAGATGTATTCTATTGTGCCATCTTGCTAGCAATGGAAATATTACATTCTGGAAGGAGACGGTCATCCACACAGATCACCGACCTCTTCAGTTTACACACACATAAGGGAAGTTGCAAAATGATCACTATTAGAAGTGGTCTACATATCTATAATAATTCCTCTTGAACATTAAATACAAAAAGGTCAACACCAATCATGTTATAGATTTCCTCAGTCAGCCACCCGTTGCAACAATGAATAATGTTCTAAACTCTTGTAGCATGAGACCTCTGGATGGTTGCAACTGTACAAAAATGATCCATAGTTTTCCACCACATAGCAGATGCTAGTCGATGGCAAGAAAGTTCTATATTTCCACCTCCAGGACACATTATTATGCTACCTAGGAAACCTTTGTGTTCCTTCAGGTGAGTGTGTCAAGCTGTTTTGGGAGGCGCATTACAGTTGGGTTGCAAGACAGTTTGGTGTGGAGAAAACTATGGCAATACTACAAAAGTATTTTTATCAGCCAAAACTCTGACAGGATGTTGGAAAATATATTAGATCCTACACTATTTATGCCATTTCCAATCCAACCATCAAGAAGCAAGGCCTACACACTCCTTTTCCTACTCCCAACCATCCCTGAGAATCCATCTTCATGGACTATCTATCTATCCTCCCTTCTACCAAGCATGGTAATGACTGTGTATTTTTTGTTGTGGACAGATTTTCTAAGATGGTTATATTGACGACCTGCAAGAAGGGTGTCATAGCAAAGGACACTGCCAAAATCTTCTATGAACGAGTGTGGGTACACTTTTGGATCCCGCAAACTATTATATCAAACCAGGATAGTAGGTTCCAAAGCATATTCTTGTCAAGCCTTTGGACATTATTAGACACCAATCTTACCAAGTCAACTGCATTCCATCCCCAGACTGATGGCCAGACAGAGGTCATTAACAGGATGAGATTGCACATACTCCGCATGTACAACTCCAATTATCAATGAACCTAGGATGAGAGCCTTACCTATGTGCAACACAGTTATAATAGAGCTCTCCATAGCTCAATTAGTTGCAGTTCCTTTCAAGTGGGTCTGGGATTTCAACCATTGTGTTTGAATGATGTTGCCATGCCTTATGTGATTACACAGGCAGAGTCCACACATGTGCAGTATAAGGCTAATAAAACAACCAAGTTTATTGAATGCATCCATCATATCCGCTAGTAGGTTCACAACATCTTGGATAAGTCCAACTCCAAGTACAAGCAGTGACATGATCAACATCGGATTCCATATAAGTTTTAGGTGGGCGACAAAGTTTGGTTGCATTTGTAGAAAGAATGCCTTGTCAGAGCCCATCAAAAACTCTTGCCAATCTGATATCAGCCTTACACCATCACCAAGGATGTGAGAGACAATGGTTTCGACCTCAGTATTCCTCCATTCCTTGGCTTGCACCTAGTGTTCAATGTGGACCACCTTCGACCATGATTTTCGTCGCTGGTCGACACCTCAAACATTGTCGAACAACTAACACCAACAGAGCTCAACCCAGACTACATGGAACATGCCACAACTAATTGGATCACGGACAAACAGATCAATACCACTCACCTACAAAACATCCAACTATATCAGGTTGTCAACGCTGGTCAACTCCTACTCTAAGGAAAGTGGCTCACTAGGGACCAAGTTCAATGGAAGTTTCCCTATCTCATGGAGGCACTCGACGCAATGGAGACCATTGCTTCCTATAACAATATTGGTGGCCACCTGCCTATTCCACTTAGACCTCCCCCGTGGTTTCTTTCAATTTACTTAATTGTCGCACAATTTACTATTTTTGGTAGTTTTTCGGGTCTTAAACTTCCGAAGTTGTTTTGAGGCCCTAAACGAATTTTTTTTGGAAAATGGAAAAATATGCTAGTTATGATTTTATTGTTGAAAGTTGTTTTCCTCAAATAGATCTTTCTAATGAGGCGTTTTACATGCCAAATATAGATCGTATGCTAAAGTTATGACCCTAGGAATTTGATGTACTAATTTACCCCAAAGGGGCCCACAAACGTTTGGCACTTCATCTTCTAGGGTTAAGTTTTTGGATGTTTATGGTTTTCCATTATTTCACAATAATAAATAGGTCTCTGAGCCTCATTGTAACACAGTTCAGAAGGCATGTAGCCACCACATCTCTTCTCAAATATAAACTACCATCGTTTGCATGTAGCCACCACATCTCTTCTCAAATATAAACTACCATCGTTGGAACTAGTTTATTTCCATTCTGCATGCAACAATTTTCAATACTTTATTTATAATGAATTAAAGCTATATTTTCGTTTTAGCTATCTATTACTGCTTATATCTGTATTTCATTTTGTTCTTGCATAAATTCATATCATTCGATCAGTAGATATAGCATCAAATCTAAAAGGAAAGTGTAGGAAAAATTGGACATACCGACCAATATACAAAATCTACTCCATGAGGGTAAATTACCGCAAGATGTCACCCAAATTGAATGAGTATGGAATCAAATTTTATTCTAAAATCATTATAAATTTTAGGCTAAGGGGTGGAGCCCCAAGAATGATCTTTCCACCTAGATCAACTTCTGATGCAAAGGCTCCAAGCTTATTTATGCAGTGCGAGGAGAATCAGCCACACTAGACAAGAAAATCCAAAATCTTACATTCCCAGGTCCTTACCTAGTTGAGAAGATGGAGAACGCCCCAGATCTATCAGTAAAATTTCTAGAGGTGACTGTTACTTTCATCATTCTCTAATCCAGGGTCATTACATGTCAATTTAATGGTTTCTGGCCTAAGTTTGAAGATCTCCATCAATGGATTTACCTCATTTGGACTAAAAAGTTGTGCTATTTACCTGTGCATGAAGGGATTTTTTGTTGTTCAATTCAACAATGAGAAAGACCTGGAATATGTCAGAAATGAAGGACTGTGGTTTTGGTGAAGGGTGGGTCTCCTTGTAACTCCATAGTTTCCTAGTTTTGATGCCACAACAATGCTGGTTACAAAGATACCAGTATAGGTGAGGTTACACAATATTTTTCTTCATTTTTGGCACCACCAAGTTCTAGAAGGCATTCATAATTCATTGGGGAGATTTCTAAATATGGATCGAGAAAGAATGAGCAAAGGTATCTTCACATTTTCCCGCATATGTGTGGAGATAGACTTAAGAAAAGGCCTACCATATCATGTCCATTTGACTCACCGAGACTTCAAGTGGAAACAATGGTTAGATTTTGAAAATACTTCTTTTAGGTGTCAGATCTTCCATTAGACAGGGCACTTGTAGAACTCACGTCCACAAGCGGAAAAAAAGGACAAAGAAAAAACCGCAAAATCCAAAGAAATGGAAATTTATAGATCCGCCCTCTTTCAAAGAAGAAGATGAAGAAATGGATGTGATTCAACAACATCTAGAGGCACAAAATCAAAATGGATCCCAAATGAAGGAGGGAGAAGAAATGCAAAAGGATCATTCCAAACATGTAGAGAAACCCACTAACTTAGTGCTGATCTAGACTCCTGAAAATCAACATGAGGAAGAGAGCAACAACCAAGGAGCAAGTGGAATAAATTGATCACATGTTTTTTAGAGTTCAAACTCAAACAAGGAACTGCTAATAATAACATAAGTAGAAGATTTGGCCATTGTTATGGCCATTCCAAATTCTGGGGTTTGGCACAAAGTTCAAAAGAAAAAAGGTAAATAAGAGAAACCTAGTTTATATGGTTAAATGCTATTTTTGGTAGCTCGACTATGGTGAGTGCTTCAAGCACATACAAATGGTCTTTCGAGACAATATATGAATGCACTTGTGCATGTATTGATGTAACTTTTTATTTTTATTATTAGACAATTGTGATTTTCCCTCGGAAAAACAAATAATTATTAATCAGTAATAATTAAACTAGCCTAGATCCATCTTAACTCCGGATCCACCAATGTCGAGAGGGATAAAATTCTTGAGGTGCAATATTAAATATATAAATTTAAGGTTTATGATTTTATAAATATTAATGTAGCTATATAAATTAAATGGTAGGTAAATGTTGATATGCATCAATCCATTAACATCTCACATAAAAATTAATTAAATTATAACTTTATGTTTTTTTTTTTTGGTAAATGTACAAAGGATACAAACTTGCATTCTTAGGGGGTCTTTTCCCATCATCAATTGGAGTTCTCTTCTCCTAGGAAGGGAAACCAAAGAAACTTGGACAAAAATTACAGTTTAAAGACATTACATAGCATAAGAAAGTCAAAATTTTGGAACTGTAGACTATTGTGGAACAAAGGCATAGAATGAGAACCCACAAAAAATAAGCCATAATGCCAAGACAAACCATGCTAATCATAACCAGAGGAAGCTTGATAAGATTTGCGAAGACCTGTTGGAATGTCAACCTGCTATAGTTGAGAATGACCTGCACGAGGAGGGTTGGTGGTGACATCTTCTTTTGGCTTCTCCTTGATGATATAACACCCGTGTGGACTGGTACGAGGAATGAGGAGGGTTGGTGGTGACATCTTCTTATGGCTTCTCCTTGATGATATAACACCCGTGTGGATTGGTACAAGGAGGAGCATGGAAAATTTTAGGGGCTAATATTCACAAGTGGGCTAATTTTCCATGACTTTTCGAAAAAAAAGATTCTCCAATATTAATTTCTTCTAAAAATGATTCGCCCAAATTTTATAGGATAAAATTATTTTACCCTAAAAATTTCCAAGTTATATGGACTCTACCTATAATATAATTAGAAATTTGGATATTTTTATAAAGACATCAACAAACATTATATAGTTTTCATATTATACACTAGTGATATTTTCCAATATTTATAAACTTTAATATAAATATCCATCCTTAAAAATTTTCTTTGAGAAGGAGAGAGTGAGGGGGTCATTTCCTGATATGTTGCCAATGGTTGAGCTGCTTCTAGATGTCTACTAGTGTTGGGTAGCAGATCCCCCCATAGTATGATTTTGGGGCTTGAAGCCTAAATTTTGGGTCAAGTGTAATGTAACGACCCCGTGAAATGCGGGCACAGAGCACGAGAGTCTAGGGGTTCTCTTCCCTAAAATAATGTAATTTAATGTATGGTATGTCAGCCTACCCATGGTTCGCGGACCATGGGATTGTATAAATAGAGCGAGGCTCTAAGTGTAAAGTCAATCTTAGTTTTGACAAGTAATAGATAGATGCGAAGGCATGGTTAGAAGATAGAAGTGAATCTCAAGTGCATTGGGTCGTAGTGGTAGGTAGGGGCTCTGCAGTTGAGTGCGCAGAGGCCTAGTAGAGTCTGCAGCTGAGTACGAGGACCCCTACAGCTGAGTGCGCAGGGCAGAGTTGGGTTTGTAACTGAACTTGAGTATTAATAAATATAATATTGATTCAGAATATTGTGCATCTACTTGTAGATCTGTATTTCTATGTTCTGGTTATTCTTTATGCATTTATGTTATTTTCAAGTACGCGCGCTAATCTGGAAGTTGAACAAGTAATAAGAATATTGGGCCCATGCAAACTAAGTTAAGCACTAATATAATAGCACAGTAAGGATCGGATCAGAATAATATGAAGGTGTGTGTGGGTTGTGAAGGATAGAAAGCTGCGCGAAGCAGCACAGTGTGTGGATTAGGATTGCAAACCTCCAGAACCCTCATCAAGACATCCCTAGGGTGCAAAAACTTGGTTCTAGCACCCTCCCATACTACTTCGGGTGAGACTTCAGTCTGCGCTCTGTGGACTGTTGCCAAAAGGGCCAGTAGTACCGGGATTTTCTTGGCTTAACTCACTATTGAACCTGGGTTAGGCCCCACGTAGCCAAAAAATGGTTCCATTGCTTGGACCGGGATCTACCTAAGGGATGTCTAATGTCGTGCCATTGGAATCCAACAAAGAAGGAAATTGAAGAGCATTTGGACAAGAAGATTCACGAGTTTGTGATGCAGGAAAATAGTTATCCGCAGGTATTTGAGAAAAGGTGGTTGGATCGCTATGTGTATACAGAAATCCACGAGATCTTCTTCACATCCTTTCCTTCTGAATTGTATGAGTGGATCACAAGCTTAGCTAGCATCCAGGAAGGTATAAGCTCGACCAAACGATAGTGTGGACTCCGAAATTAGTGCGCAGACTAGAAGTACCAGAAGACAAGATCGCGCGAGTTGTGGACCATTGGCTTGACCGAATAATAGGGGGATTTATCACTAAGTTCGCGATAGACACGACCGTAAGCTACAATGAAGCAAAACGATGTTTCCTCAAGGGATCACGAGGTAAGTACATTAAATCTTTTAATACTTGGATTAAGATGCTATTATGTGAAAAGCGGGTTATGTGAATACATTAATGTTTGGAACGATGCGGAGTGGAAAGATCCACAAAGATAGTGGGGAATTAGGAAACAGTCCCTTAATTTCACCTTTGTGAGAGAGTGAGTAAGAGCTCGCTCGGGTCTCTCTGAGAAGTGCGGTCAGTTTGATAAGGCAGCGCATTCTGCGGTTACAACCTCCACTTATGCCATCACCCACTTCACCTCCCTCACCTCCATCTCCACCCACTCCACCTCCACCAACCCCGTAGTTCAGCATGGCGAGTGCGATCAAACTACCCATGTTCAGAGGAGTAGGGAATGAGGATCCGAACTAGTTCTTGTTTGTGGTAAGAGCAGTGTGGGAAGCACAAGGGGTCACGGATGACAACATTAATAAGGCTACCTTAGTGATCACTCTGCAGGATCGCGCGTTGACATGGTATATCAAGCACTCCAATGATCACCCAAATGCAGGAATAGTAGAGATCCAAAATGCGTTGAATAGAGAATTTAGCCAGCCGAAATCAGAGACACAGTCAATCATCGGATTTAAAGAGATCGTGATGCTTCCAGGCGAGACCCTCTAGGATCTGGATCAATGACTGAAGAGTACGATCCGCGAGGCTAATATGACACTCACGGATTTGCAACATCGCGCATGGTTTGTGGAATCTCTAACACCACACTTGAGGATGACACTATCACAACAGAAACTTTATACCTAGGCCGAAGCGTGGGAGATGGCGATGAGGTTGCATGAGACACCGATACATGATCTGAGGTTGGGAGTTCAACAAATCCATGTACAACTATAGAATCTCTGCCTGGAAATTTAGATCTTGAATTTGGATAGGGTACGGTGGCTAGAGGCGTGCAAGGAAGTATGGTGCATAAAATGCAAGGGCCAGGGCCATGACAAGGATCACTATCCAGTATTCATGAACTGCTTGGTAGTAGGGGGGCCAATGCCATTGAGACTAAAGGCATAGGCAGGGCCGAGTGCGACACCCACATTATGGTGCATGATCTGTCAGATAGGAGGAAAGCACATGATGAATAATTGTCATTTATTGCAGAAGTATAAACAGACTTCCCAGTGGTTGTTTTGTAATTTCTACAGGTCAATAGGCCACGATGAGCGTACTTGTCACAGCTATGAGATAATGATGGATTGGACCCCAGCCTACCAGATGCAGATGGAAATGTGAACCCTCAACCCAGCGGAGGGGATGGCATGCATTGGATTTCAAGGGTGAGGTCGAGGACGAGGAGGACTGGGGCCAGGAAGGGGCTGCAGATAGTTAATTTGTTACAATTGTAGAGGACCAAGGCACTACACCTGCGATTGTACCAACCTAAAAAGAGTATCCTGTTCATATTGTGCTCAGTTTGATCATGAAATGGTAGATTGCCCTACGATGATCGCACAGATGCATGAAAAATGGGTACTCCAGACTCCTCCGACTCAAAATATCCAAATGATGAGATCTGAACCATGCAAAGAAGACCCAATGTGAATATAGTGTTCAGAAGAGGTGCGACCATAGGGGAGGATAAGGGGAAGCAACCCAAGGAAGATACATGGGTTCACAAGGCTCCTACAAAGGAACTTGAGTTTGACTTAGAACGCGCAAAGGACACGTTCATGGAAGCTAAGAAGAGCTTCGCAAAGGCATCCACTTCAGGTAGTGAGGATCAACTAGAGCCAAGGATGGATCCTTCTATGCTTACTACCTTTTTGGAGACATGCATGAAACTGTTGCATGACAATAAAGCACTTAAGGGACTACAGGAGTTGATCACTAGGTGCGCAGGATCAGGGGAACTGCGCATAGTCTGAAAACTGGAAAAGCA
This sequence comes from Pinus taeda, assembly GCA_000404065.3. Lineage (NCBI taxonomy): Eukaryota > Viridiplantae > Streptophyta > Pinopsida > Pinales > Pinaceae > Pinus > Pinus taeda. The sequence continues at coordinate 37,168 of APFE030931149.1, read as the reverse complement.
TGCATTGCGCACCGAGAGGGAAATGAGATTGACGATGCAGATTGGCGAGTATGAAATGGATCAGGTAATCCTATACTTGGGTTCAAATGCGAATGTATTACCGAAGTAGACATGGGAACGTATGGGCAAGCCCATGCTACAGTGATCCCCTATTCAATTATGAATGGCAAACCAGTAGAAGATTTTGCCCATGGGGAGGTTGCAAGGGGTAATAGTTGATATCGAAGGTGCAAGCACGTAGATGGACTTTGAGGTAATAGAGATTGTCGATGACAGCAATCCTTATCTTGCGTTTCTAGGAATAGATTGGGCCATTGATATGAATGGATTCATTAACTTGAAGAAGCGGAAGATGATATTTGAGAAAAAATCCCTATGCATAGTAGTTCTGCTAGATCCAGCTGAAGGAGCGCGCTACACCGAACCGGTGTGCGATGATGAAAGCGACGATGAGCTAGATTGTATTTACCAGATAATGGTGCAAGACTAGGATCAGATGAACTCGAATGCAGATGGAAGAATCTCGTGGGAGCGCGATAGTTCATGTACTTCGGATTCAGACGAAGAAGTAGAACGCTGGCAAAATTGGTTGCACGAAGTGACAACGCTGAATTGCAACATGATGATTAGATCACTGCGTTGTGTGATGACAGAGGCAAGGGAACTGCCAACATATGATGGAGTAACAACGGTAGATGAATTCTTGGACAAATTTGAAAGTGTAGTACTGGAACAGTAGGGTACGGTGCGTTGGAATGGGAACTGCATGCAACACCTACACAATGGTGGAGTACACATCAGAGGATCGTTATAAACTGGTGTGAATGTAGGAGGCGGATGTGCTGGAAGTTTGGAAGCCCCCAGCATTGAATGAGAGTCGAGCATCCAGGATGAAGCAGCTTGCGCCCCCACCTGTGTCGATGGGTATAGACGAGTGTTGTGTAAGCAAACCCCAGACTAAGAATCAAAAATCAAAACTAGACATGGAAGCAGGAAAAGCGACGCACACCACAAATATTCCATGACGGAGCATTCAAAAAGCTATGTGGAATCATAAACAGATTTCACCAGATAAGACAAACTGACAGTATCTTCGCGTACCAATGGTTCGATGGGCCTATAGGGCCATGCACAAGAACCTGAGTGTGGGAATGATTCCGAAGACGACAAGTAGAGTCGAGGCCGTAGATTTGGGAAAGAATAAATACGCAATAACTCCCATAATTGGGACAACACGTGACGACCAGAGCGAAGAGATCATGTAGCCACGTGAGGAAGAACATATGCAGATTCAAGAAGCCATTCGGCGAGGGTACCTTGAGCTTCGCGAACTCGAAGAAGATTAGGTACGACTGAAGTAGAAAAGCATGTTAATGGACGCGGATATCAGAAAACTGGAAACCAAAATCACACAATCATTACACGTTGACATAAGGACAGGACAACATATGGGCAGCCATACCACCACACTAGAAGATTGTTGCCGAGAATTTCTGGCTCTACTACCATGGCTGCGACTGCACCTTATTGGACAAAGTAACTAGGGAAGCACACCGCATAAGGAAGAACGCGAGGCGCTGGCTGGCGCGAAGGTAACTAAGGAAGGCCCACAGACTGGGTTAGAAGGTGACTTGAAGCCTCGCACTGGTGGTGCGACCACCTGACTATCCGTAGGAAGCACAGTCTTAGTGCTCCAAGCAATTGAAAGAGAGCGCGGGACTATAAAAGAGTCTGTATGGGAGCTGCGCATAGAATCAGTATGATGCAAGGGTCGCGTACGCGCACAAGGGGCTGTGCTGCTGCGCGGGTAGGTTGGAAAGTGATAGTTGGTGTCATTGTTCACGACAAGATGTCCAATTTAAGGCAACGAGGAGTGGATGGCGGGCAATTAAGACACAAAGTCAGAACTAGATTTGGGCCTATCTGCTGCCAATCTTGCATTAATGAGCCAAATATGGGGGGAACGGTCAAATTTGAATTCAAAAGTGTCTATAAATCACAGGTGGCTCTCCACTGAACAATCCTTGGCGTTTTGAGAATTCAGTTGTTGCGTTATCAATTAGGTATGAACCTGACAAATTTGGAGGCTGTGAGAGCAAGTCCATGGTTTGAAACATTGCCGAAGGAGACACAAGATTCCCTGATTAGAATGATGTCAACAACCAAGGGAGCCGCAGAGAGCTCTATGCCGCTGGTAGGGGATGCATCGGAAATCCTAAATCGCTGAGGACGTCGAGGCCCAAAAAGGATCCATAGGCAGCAGGACTTGTCCATATGTCTCCGCAAAATCCGCAGTTCGGTAAACTGTCTATGGAAGACAAGGGTAAGACGGTTAATATTGAGACAAATGATGAGGAGGAGGATCTTCAGGCCTTTGTAGAAGAGATTGAACTAGATGAAGAAGTGGAGGAAGACATTCAGCCAGTGCACGCTACAACAAAACTGCCCAAATATGTCCCCCCATGGAAAGGGAAGGAAAATGTACCCAAGGACGTGGATACTATTAAGAGCACACTCGAAACCACACTCCTCCTAGATGGAATTCTATTTGAGGGTTCAGTTCTGGGCCGTGTACCCACGATGAAATTTGAAGATTGGGACCTTGCGGAAAGCTCAAAGTTCCCACATCTGGAGACTAGCCAACTTATGAAACAAAGCAAGGAGGGGGTAGTTACAGTGATGTAGCAACGGAAATGGCTGCGTGGGGTGGAGGAGGTCGGGCTACTCCACCTACTATGGATTTTGCACTTTCACCAGGCACTAATCACGATATTTGTCATCAGGAAACTGATTTTCCTATTGCATGAGGGGTACTTATGGCTGGAGGAGTTGATTCCCATTACGGTGGAGATGATTCATAGGATTTCAAACCTTCCCTGTATGGGAAGGGACCCCTCGGAAACAGTTGGCCAAAGCGAAGACTTAGCGCTCGCAGAAGCCATGAAGAAGAAATATAGGTTAGAGAAGAAGCAAAGGGGCTATGTGATTACTAGCATTCAAGACAAAGGGTTATGCGTAGCCACTCAGCTGCTGGCATGAAAAGTGATGAGAAAATGCCACGGCAATGAGGTACCAGCAATGGTCATCGCGCTGGCCGAACAATGCGCAAGGGGTACAATTCAACTTTGTGTAGTTCCTCTACGAGGACTTCCTGACGAACTACAAGGAGGCTCAAGAGTAGGGTAAGACCTTCCACTGCACGTAGTTGCTCTTATCCATCTTGTTGGTTGTAGGGAAATTGCCGGAGGATAGTCAGTTTCCTCCCCTTGACCAAGAATTGCTAGGGGCAGTGAAATACGTGTCGCTCTGGGCGACAAGACACGCCACGCGCATTCGTGAGATCAAGATCTTCTGGATACTCATGGAGGTGAGCCTACGGATGTGGATCCATAAACGGCTACGCTTATCCCCCACGGTATATGACAGTCTGCGGAGCTTTGCAGACTTTAAGGCAGATATGCACAATGTGTATATCAAGGCGCGGATGGATCCGGAGCAGAACTGGACCAAACTCCTGATCATCGTAATCGATGACGCTGTTTTCGCGGTGCTCAACTCATGGCCACCCAAATGATGCACCCCGGATCTGGCAACGCGTGATGAGCCAGCAATACAAAGACAGAAGGATGCCTCCAAGCTGCTGGCACAACAGAAGTGCAACGGGCAAGTCGCCGAGGAGGTAAGGGCTTCCCACAAGGCAGCGAAGGCAGTCACAGAACAGACCAAGGCCGCCGAAAAAATAGTAGCAGTGGGGGCCACCACGACGCAGGAGGAAAGAGGCTCGGACTTGACCATAGGACATGGGACAGACGATATGATGGAAGGTGCGAGCCCAAGCACCACCTTTAAATAATTGAAACGGCCGCATGGACGGAACGAATAGGGCCACGGAAGAAGACCAAGGCTTCCAAATTGGATGGGGAGCCTATTACACTGATAGAGGGTGATCTATATGACATCAGTGACACAATTCGTGAGGTCACCAGGGAGGCAATCCAAGAAGCAATGACAGAGCAGCAGAATGTGTTGGGGGAACTCAGGGCACAACTACAGGGACTTCAGGTCCAACTCCCATAAGAAGGAATGGTAGCCATCTACGATGCCACGGGAGCATCGGCAACAGAGCAGTTGTTGCGGGCCAAAATGGCCAACACCGTCGCGCTGCTGAAAGGATCACTGACAGCGGACAACATGGAGGATAGAGCCGTGGTAGGATGGATCAAGGAACTTAGCCTAAACTTGGCTACCCTTCCGTGGGATATTTTATACCAGCTATAGGACGGAGCGACGACAGAACTCCATGCTAGGGAGGGACGCATAGTGCAAATGCTAAGTGAACAACGAATCAACATCGAACAACTTAGCCTACAATGTGATGAAGCGGTGGCTCAGAACCAGTAGTTGGAGCAGATCATAGAGGAAGCATGTCGCCGCGTCCCAGAATCGGAAATTGTGACAGATTTGCCAATAGGAATGCGGATCCACAAATTGGCTAGTGGATTCCGCGAGGCAAAGGAGGAAGCTATGAGGATCCAGCTGGACCTAAACCTGCAAATTATTGAACTACAGTTAAAGGCACAACCCTCCACGCCCCCAAAAGTTTGAGATCAGCGCACCGACAATATTCGAAAAGGGTTGGAAGAAATTGAACAGGCAGTGTAGAGCTGCACCACATTGTTGGAAGAATCCTTCGTGGTCCTCACAACCTTACAGGAAGACCCCACCATACATCGGTTGGAAACAGAGGTGCGGGAGCTTCAAATGTAATGTGATAGTGTGCGCGGGGCGGTGCAGACAATGGTCCTAACTCAACGGCTTGCGAGGTTACAACAGACAAAGACATTGAAGGAGTAAGTGGACGCAACGCGCCAAAAAGTGGTAGTACTCAAAGCACGCGTCCAGCCTTAGATTGATGAGGCCTTCCTCATCACGGCTGGCATCAAAGGAAAACTCACACAAATGAAAGTGATGCATGACCTGAGATAGGGATTTGACCCTACCAATGAGCATTCAGTTGGGCGAGTAGATCGGATCTAGTGGACGCTAGAACAGTGCGTTGCAGATCTTCATGCAACATAGGCACAATTGGATGGACTTTGTACAAAGATCGCCACACCAACAGAGTGATTTGGGACGATCATGATGATTGTGTTGGGGGCCTGTTGGGTAGCGGATCCCCCCATAGTATGCTTTTGGGGCTTGAAGCCCAAATTTTGGGTCAAGTTTAATGTAAAGACCCTGCGAAATACGGGCGCAGAGCGTGAGAGTCTAGAGTTGTCTGCCCTAAAATAATGTCATTTAATGTTTGGTATGTCGGCCTACCCATGGTCCGTGGACCATGGGATTGTATAAATAGAGCGAGGCTCTAAGTGTAAAGTCAATCTTAGTTTTGACAAGTAACAGATAAATGCGAAGGCATGGTTAGAAGATAGAAGTGAATCCGAAGTGCATTGGGTCGTAGTGGTAGGTAGGGGCCCTGCAGTTGAGTGTGTAGAGGCCTAGTAGAGTCCGCCGCTGAGTGCGTCGGCCCCTAAAGTTGAGTGCGCAGGGTGGAGACGGGTCTGTAACTGAACTTGAGTATTAATAAAGATAATATTGATTCAAAATATTGTGCATCTACTTGTAGATCTGTATTTCTATGTTCTGGTTATTCTTTATGCATTTATATTATTTTCAAGTACGCGCGTTAATCTGAAAGTTGAACAAGTAATAAGAATATTGGGCCTGCACAAATTAAGTTAAGCACTAATATAATAGCACAGTAAGGATCAGATCAGAATAATACGAAGGTGTGCGTGGGTTGCAAAGGATAGAAAGTTGCGCGGAGCAGCGCAGCGCGCGGATTAGGATCGCGAACCTCCAGAACCCTCATCAAGACATCCCTAGGGTGCAGAAACCTGGTTCTAGCACCCTCCCATACTACTTCAGGTGAGACCTTAGTCCGCGCTCCGCGGACTGTTGCCAAAAGGGCTAGTATTATTGGGATTTGCTTGGTTAAACTCACTGTTGAACCTGGGTCAAGCCCCACATAACTAACAACTAGTACGGGAGGAATGTCCTCTAGACGCCATGAAGATGGGGGGGGATGCTAAGCCTGGGGAGGGGAGGCAGAAGTCGAGGGAGCAGGGGAGGAGGGGGAGGGAATGTCAGGAGGGAAGTTTATTTCTAGGTCGTGGAGAGACATCAAAGGGAAGAGGTGGCATGGTCGTTGAAGGTCGAAAGCTCAGTGATTCAATAGGTAGCTTGAGATTTATCCCTTTACATGTCCTTGACCTAGTGGTCGAGTAGATTACGAAGTGACCAAAACATGTTTAGTCCATTGATGATCTCTTCTACTTCGTGCTCGAGGATCTTATGACGGATGTGAGGCGGGATGGCATTGTCAAACAGTGCCCCTTCGACATTCTCGTCAAAGGTAGTTGGAGGGCGCCCCCTTCCCCTGCCTCGACTGGCTTGGCATCCTCTTCCTCGCTCACGACTCATGGTGGAGCTAATGGGTTTAGAGGGCTAGACAAATGACTTAGTGGTGACAATGGAAGCTGGAGCAGAGCAGGTGGGTTGGAGACACCAAGCACTTAACAAGGGCATTGGAGGGAGATACCAAAGGGTTGCCATGGTGCGAAGAAAATACACCTAGAGAGATAGAAGAGGAGAAAAAAGGTCGAGCATACAAAGACATTGCTAGAGGCTCGAGGTGATGGTTTTAAAGAACATAGAGGCCAGGTGTGACATAGAGGGAATGATGGTCGTCAGGTGGAGGGCATTGTCATTCCATCATGATGCAAGTGGCATGGGCTATACTGACATCTAGATCTTGAGAAAATTATAACTTTATTTTAAATAATAATAATAATAAATTATTAATTATAAGAGGAACTAATATAAGAGTTAAACACACATATTTAAAAATAGGTGTAACAACATTCTTAATTATGGAGATTCATCCCAACTTTACCATGGAGATTTATTTATAGATACACTTTGTTACAATACCATGGTTTATGAACATCACATGGCCTAAAAACTATAACTCAATTCAAATGACACTTGGTTATACAACATTTTTTTTAATTAATCAATTTAATTAAAAGTGTAGAAAAAGCAAGACTATTTTTGACATAAATCTCAAATTTTAATGTGTAACTATTACTAAAAATATTTAAAAATATTTAAAAAATAAAATTTCTCTACCATCCATTTACCTAATAATTATTTATTAAAAATCAAATTAAATTCAAATAATTCTATTCCAAATTAAACAATACCTCACCATAATTTATTGAAAATTAAATTAAATTCAAAAATCCTATTCCAAATTAAACACATCTATCAATATAATTAACTCTCTATCAATATAATTAACTCTTTGTACACTTGGGTAATTGTTTATGAGCCACAATGCTATAAGCTAATGGTTATGAAATGCATCTGCGTTAATTTTATCCTGCAATACTGCAGTGACTTTCTCTGTCACAAAATTAGCATGAACTTGCTTCTATCAAATCATTGTAATTGAGACTCTGAATACTTGCGTAATTGTTTCTGAGCCACAATGTCAGAGTGTGCTAATTGTTATGGAATGCATCCGCGTTAATTTAGTCCTACGTAGGAGCTGGACAATTCGGCAGTGACTTCCTCTGTCACAAAATTAACATGAACTTGCATGATTATTGTTCTTCTTGGTAGGTTCTCTCAGCTAATGTGCATTAATATCTAAAGCAATATATATGGAACTATGGAGAATAACATAAGCTTCCAAACAATTTTATTGAGATTTCTATTTCGCCCCACAGAGAAAGGGTCATAGTTCTTATGAGATTTATGTAGGCTTGAGGGTTATTTGCTAAATATATTATCACTTTCCATAAGGTCAAGGATTAAAAGGTGCTTTAACAAAATTATAGAGGTTAAGGAGTTTCTTTTTGGAAATAATAAACAATGATTTGTTGTTGGCCTAAATTTGAAAATGCTCATTGCTATTTCAGGTTAAACTTAGTTAAGGTTAAAAAAACATTTGATACTTAAAGTATTTAGAAGTAGGGATGTTGTTAAGCTTTCGTTAAATTAGAAAGGTTAAGGATTTATGTTTGGATTATATTTTAATATTTTTTTATTCGTGAAGGTAAAACTTTTGTTGAGATAATTTGGCTATGGGCACTTAAAGTTTAAGAAGCATCAACACAATCATATATGCATTTTTTATGTTTAGGCTTAACATTTAGTTTCTCAATTTGTGTTGCATTTTTTCTATGTTTAAATTCAATATTATGTTCTTTAACTTGTGTTAATAGGTTTAGAAATATCAATCATTTTAGATAAAATTAAAGAGATTATTATAAATCTTTCTTATGAAATTAGGCTTATAATATTTTATATCTTGGTGGAAGAATTAGAATTGGAAGAAGGCTCATGCCTATAAAGAGTATGAGATTGCAAACAAATATAAGTGGATCTATCATAAATATGTGTTAGATGTTTAGTTAAAAAAATATGGAGACTTAAGTTTATGACAAGTGTCTTTCAGCTACATAGTGTTTGGAAACACGTGGAAGAGCCCAAAGAGGCCTTCTTTACTTGCTCTGTCATCTTAAGGGGCTTGTCCCTTATCTATTAATTAGTCTACCTTGTAACCCCAACCTAAAATACTCATTTCTGGACACCTCAAACATTTGTTGTGACTTTAAAACAATGCTAAATATTGCTAGAATCAAATTACTAATTTTTTTGCATAGATCCACCTCACTACCATCTTGTGGAAGACCACTTTCCTACATGGAAAGGTTCCCTAGTTCATCAAATTCCAATAGTATGGAAACTCAAAATTTGGAATTTTTATATTAAGAAGAAAATAAATAATTATATCTTTAACCAATGCCAACTTGTTTATTTATTTTTATTTTTTTTCGCTTGGGGCAATAATTCACTAGTCCATATCAATATTTATAATATGCATATTATTTTCTAGAGATAGAAAGTAGGGTTAGACACAATGTATAGATGCCATTTTTCTAAAGAAATTTGGATGCTTAGGTTGATTGCACTATGCATACAAATCCTTGTGTTGACTCTCCTACTACTTTTTCTCACTCTTGGTAGTCATAATGCTTTGATGGGTCAACAATGCATAACATTGATTTAGGTATTTGAAATTTAAGGTGGAAGTAATGTTAACCCATCAACAATGCATAACATTGATTTAGGTATTTGAAATATAAGGTGGAAGTAATGTTAACCCATCAACAATGCATAACATTGATTTAGGTATTTGAAATTTAAGGTGGAAGTAATGTTATACTTAGCCTTGAATCCCTTTTCCATAACACTTGAATAATATTTTTTTTTGTTCTTTCCCTTGATATCTCAAAGAATGAGAAGCTTCTTGGCAATGATTATTCAACTAGTTATGTTTAGGTCCCATTGTGTTAGATACAAAGACAAATGTTGAGGTTAGGGGTTGACACCTAAAAGAAAATATGATAATTTTTTGGATATGAGTTTGATTGTTATGAAAACCTAATTGACTGATATGGATAATGTGAACACATATTTTTATGACTTAACAACAAGACATTTTGGTTGTAATGACACTTTATCAGAGAATTATAGTCCAAGTTTTCATCATTCATGGACTTTTAAAGTTTATTAAGAATACTGTTGTGGGTAAGTAGGGATGCGCTCTCTCCTTGAATTGATCTACCATTGATAAAGTAGATGATTACCTTAGGGATTTACACACAAATTGATAATGATTTCCTTGTACACCATGTCTTGATTATGTAATTCATGTTGGTAGACGATGTGGTGTTCTAGCAATAGACTCCACTAAGGATTTACAAATGCAACTTTTCCTGCTCGTATTTTCCAATATAGACAACTAGTCATGACCCTTAATACATAAATGAAAAATGATTTTTATACTTTCAAAGAAACAAATGTTATCGAAATTAGGTTTGAATTAAAATAACATGACTCTATTATCCTTTTTCCAAGGAAAACCCCATGGGACCCCCTCCTCTTCTCCATATTATCTAGATGGAGGGTGGCTTAATTGTTATTTATGATAGTACTTATTAACCTAATAGGATTTAACCATACTTGAATGTCGATAAGACTAGAATTGAAGAACTCATAGTGAATGAATATATATCTATATATATATATATATATATTATATATATATATATATACTATATTATATAATTATATATATATTATATATATATATATATATATATATATATATATAATATATTAATATATATATAATATATTATAGATAGATAGATAGATAGATAGATAAGATAAGATAGATAGAGAGAAACAATGGTTTACATTGTAGACACACTCATTAACTTTAAATATATTAAGCATAAGAAGGATTAAAAATAAATTTGAGATGTTAATTTCATGGTACATATAAAATTTGAGCTTAATATGGACCTACATACATATACATATAGTAAAGGGTTAGCTCTAGTGGTTTGATGTGCCATGCTAAGTTGTAATCACTAAGGAGGTCATGAGGTTAAATTCCCTTGGTTTCTAATTCACCAAAGATTTATGAGGCCCAATCCCTCTTAGTCCTCGCTCAAGTTGTTTGACTTGTCATACTAGAGCCTTATTCACCAAGGAGGTTAAACTCCCTTCCATATTAACTCGCCATGGAGGTCATGAGATTATAACTCCCTTCGTCCTATCTCAATTAGTTGGACTTACCACAATAAAGCCCTAATCACCAAGGAGGTCACAAGGTCAAAAACCGGCCAAGAGTTCATGAGGTCAAATCTCCTTGGGTCCTAACTCGCCAAATAGGTTACAAGGTCAAAAATCAATGAAGATTTCATGAGTTCAAATCTCCTTAGATCCTAACTCACAAAGGAAATCATGAAGTCAAGCCCCCTTAGCCCTATCTCAAGTGGTTGGACTTACAACAATAAATCCCTAATCACTACGTGCTTAACATGTCATTTGAGTTCATGAGCTCAAATCTCCTTAGATCCTAACTCACAAAGGAAATCATGAAGTCAAACCCCTTTAGCCCTATCTCAAGTGGTTGGACTTACAATAAGAAATCCCTAATTGTTACGTGCTTAACATGTCATTTTGAGGATCCGTTTAGTCAACACATGACATATTGGTTCTTCCTAAGTCATATATTCCTAGTATATTCGTCTTACATGTAGATTGGATATACTCTTGGTGGTATAGTGGCAACTTAATGGTTTGGTCCTAGGCCTAGCCCACATCCGTCTTACATGCAGATTGGATATACTATTGGTGGTATAGTGACAACTTAATGGTTTGATCCTAGGCCTAGGCTAGATTACTCTAACAAATTACGGATCCACCATAGTTAAAATAAAAATAAATCCAAGGTAAAAAATAAGTTAAAAATTCATGAGCAAGCGCTTTAATTTGGCATACTAAAATTATCATTAGGAAAGTCACAAGATGAATTTTATGTCAATCTGTAAGGTACACCTATATCCATGGCCCTCCACCATAAATGAATTTGGAAGCACCAAATAATCTTCATTTACCAATGTAGTTGTCCAAAATTTGAGGTGAAATCTTGATTTGTGTTATTTAAACTGGTTTTTTGATTGTATATACAGATTCAACACCATGAAAAACCCCTAGGCACTTTTATTGTTAAGGGGTTACCCATAAAACTTGTGATTTCAATTCCTAGTAAATTTTAGAAAAATTAGACTGAAAAAACCCACCCAAAAAACTTCAAAAAAATCTGACATAATACTTATTATGGATTATGGATTTATGAGTATGGAAACAGCGTTGAGTTCAGTAATGCGAGGTTGGAAAAAATAAAATACGAAATGGTATGATTCCAAATAGTGATGGGCACGGAATCAAAGCAATTAATTGGGCACGCGTATCCTTCACAGCTCCAATCATATGATCTTCTGATTCACGCCCAGTCCTTAATGATCATCACGTCCACAGGGTTGCCTATTGGCATGTCTCTGTGTTCAGGATTTTGAACCCAACGAATTGTTTATTTTATATCATATTTGCAGAACAATGATTAACCGCCCAGACCGCATGCATTTAGTTCTTTCGATTACTCATTACTCATGTGGAGCGAAGGAATCATGATATTCTCCATTCCCTTCCTATTTTGTCAATCGATTCCGACTGTCCAATTGGTCTGCCATGCCATTAGTAATTGCGCAGCTTCCAATTTTGGTAATCATAACGAATAACTGACTGACCCATTATCTCCTTCTTTCCCAAAGAGCTGAATTATCCTCGTTTTGTTTTTACTGTGTGACACGTTGTTCCTGAAGGCTGCCTTGAAGCTCTAGAATTAAAGTGCTATAAGTATGTAAGAAAAGAAAAGTAGCAGGTGACCATCCAAGTGGTAGTGTCAGAAAAGTTGAAGGTGGAATCAGGGCATCAAATATGCAGGAGTGTGTGTCAAAAAAGTTGTCCTTGGGAATGACATCTCAATGAAGTAATGAAGTAAGTGAGAAAAAAATGTATCTACATTTTTTTTCTTTCATGATGCATATGTTCTTATTATATTAGAACATTTTGTATTAACTTAGAACATAATAAATAAGTCATTATGTACATTTTTTCCTCCCATGAAGCATATGTTCTTAGAACATTTTGTATTAACTTAGAACATAATAAATAAGTCATCTAGGGTAAGGTAATTCAAGAGATAAAAATAGTTCAAAAAGCCACAAGTTAAAATTATAAATATAATTATTGGAAAACAAATGATTTTTTTTAACATGATTTTTTTTTTAACATTGTAACTTATTTTACAGGTTAATAAAGAAACAAAGAAACTATTATTAGCTAATTTATTTATAATTTTGTAAAACTTGGTATAAACTATTATGTTATTTTATTTATTCTGCCTTAGTAAAAAATTTCATAAAGTTGAGACTATTTTTATAATTATTAGTGATTAATATGAAAGATCAAACTTTTCATAAAGTTGAGATTATTTGGGATTACTCATGATTTGTAATTTAGTTTGTGGGTTATCTTTTTGGTTGTTGTATGTATAATTGTATTTTGTTTCATAATGGTAATAAAATATGTACAATTGTATTTTGTTTCATATTGGTCACTAATAAGTTTTGTGATTGGGAAGTGTTTTTAACAATTATATTATTTCATTTGGGAAGAGAGTTGTTAGGGTCTAATTTGGGTCTATTTTTTATAATAGTGGAATTATTCTCCTTATTATTTGTCACATTCACATATCTTATAGGTTTTCTTCTTTGACTAGGATTAAGTTAACTGCATTTTTCATGTTGCATTAGCTACATTTATTTTCTTGTATTTTACATTTATTAATTAGATTGCATGAGATAAATAACAAAATATAACTTCTTATCTTACATCTGACCATCGGACCAAAATTAAAAAGCTTTCCATTTCAATGGAGAAAGGTTTAAATATGATCTTTGACTGGATAAGATTGTGTTGTTGATAATGTTCATTTGGCTGTGCCAAGATTTTGGCATTAGAAGGACGATGGATGGTAAGATGACCCACATGGAGTCAGTATTTTCATGCATTCACAAATAACTCATAGCTCTACTACAAATTCTTGAATGAGAGGACAACACTACATTCTACCTATAGGGGCTTTGTGTGACCTTTAAATAAAGGTAATGTGCCTCTTATTGAGCTCAATGGTGAAGGTAATATAACTACATTAGAGCATAAATTCTAAATAACTGAAAGTAGCTTATTGAAGATTGTTGGAAAATATGTTGCATGGAAGTTATGTCCCTTAATATTTGAGGGAAATTTTGAGTATTGGGTATTATTACTCGCATATTTAACCAGTTCGTAATTTGAAGCATTTCAAGGACAACTTTGAGGACGTTTATGACAATTATCAAATAGAAAAATGGCATTAACAACTAGACAATATGCACGAAGAAAATGATCATGATCCTATTCAATATTTTAGTATGATTCTTTTGGTTGATGTATTGTCAACTTTAGGATAAGCATAGGTCTTTGCCATAAGTAACTTGTAAGTGGAATTAAAATGTTCTCATATTGTAATATCCCCTTCATTAAGATTAAAAAAGATTAATGCTAGTCTATAAGAAGCTCAACAAATAGAAAATTACCTACAAATGTATGTTATATCTTTGGCTCTATCCTCAAATCTTGATGATGATATTCATTGGGAAACTAATTCAATAAGGTATGATATCGCTAAAATAAAAAGATTTAGCTAACGAAGTTAGTTACAACATTTTTCCTTATAAGTGGAAATAAACAATAAGGAAAATATCAATTTGTGCAATGCTTTTGTCTAGAAATCTTGTAGACACAAAGCACAAGTGTCTAGGATAGAATCTTAAACCTCTGACATTGCCAAACCAAGAATCTCAACAAAGATACTTTGCACAGTGGAACAATATAATGCAGTAAATCAATTGTGTGCACAATAAGAACAATAACAACAATATATGTAACCCAACTTAGTTATATTATCAGCATATAATACATCAGTCCAGGGCTCCCGTACAAGGGATAATGGCCCTCAATTATCCACAAGTACAAGAATACAAGATACAGTGACAATCTCGTTGGAATCACAACATTTATGTCGTATCTCATCCTATCGATCCTTTTCTTCCAATTTGCTCTCTAGTTGCCCCTTAATCCATCAAGGGACGATACATAGAGACTCCAGGAGGGTTTCCACCTATCACTGTTGTAATTCACTTCTGCTACAATGAACACGGGCTGATCCAATCTGCTCCTCTAGGTTGGCCAATACCTGAGCTATCCAATTGCCTTCTTAGTGGCTTCCTTCATCCATCAAAGAGCTACACATTAGGCTCAATACTTCACCCAATCATGCAATAGTCCAAAGAACTTCTTGTTTTTTTGTTCTAGGGCTACTTTGGACGCCAACACGTTGCCCTCCAACAATCCAAAGGTGCCCAATTCAACTGTCAAACAATCATTGTAGAATCTTCTGCTAGGTTAGGGATTCTAACCACCCAATTCAACCCTTCCACTTGGCTTCCATAGGCTACAATTCTGTG
Organism: Pinus taeda; assembly: GCA_000404065.3. Lineage (NCBI taxonomy): Eukaryota > Viridiplantae > Streptophyta > Pinopsida > Pinales > Pinaceae > Pinus > Pinus taeda. Next base: position 22,112 of record APFE030931149.1, on the reverse strand, counting down.
CACACTAGGACAACCTTCCATAGCATCCAACTCAACACGAATTTATCAACAAATACATACGTTCATGGGTTGAACATTGTTGTAATTTTGTGGTCTGGTTAAGGCAGAATGGAACTCCACGTCAACCCTCCCAATCTGCCACCTAATCTCCTTCATAATTGTGGCCTAGATTCTCCTATCTCCTGTACACATTTGTTGCTCCTTAGGCTAATAATCGGCCCCAAAACTAGCCTCACAGAGCTCTATTTAAGGTAGAGTAAGGTCTATGTCCTACCCCTATTTCCTGCCTAAACTGCACCCTCTTGTATAGGATACAAAACTCTCCTAAACCACACGAAATCCTCCTCTATGGTAAAATGGTAAAAAAGAGAAACCTAGTTTATATGGTTAAATGTTATTTTTGGTAGCTTGGCTACGATGAGTGCTTCAAGCACATACAAATGGTATTTCAGGACAATATATGAATGCACTTATGCATGTACTAATGTAACTTTTTATTTTTATTATTAGAAAGCTGTGATTTTCCCTCAGGAAAAAAGTAAATAAATTATTTCTCAATTAGCAATAATTAAAGCAGCCTAGATCCATCTGAACTCCAGATCTACCAGCGTTGAGAGGGATCAAAACTCTTGATGTGCAATATTAAATATATAAATTTAAGGGTTATGATTTATAAATATTAATGTAGCTATATAAATTAAATGGTTGGTAGATGTTGATATGCATCAATCCATTAACATCTCACATGGAAATTAATTAAATTATAACTTTATGTTTTTTTTTGTTGGAAAATGTACATGGGATAAAAACTGGAGGTCTTGGTGGGTCTTCACCCCTCACCCATCGGAGTTCTCTTCCCTTTGGAAGGGAAACCAAAGAAACTTACATAAAAATCATAGTTTAAAGACATTACATAGCACGAGAAAGTTAAAATTTTGAAACTAAAGACTGTTGAAAAAGCCACAGATTGACAACGCACAAAAAAGAATCCATAATGCCAAGACAAAAAATGCTAATAATAACCAAAGGAATCTTGATCATCTTTACGAAGACCTGTTGAAATGTCGACTTGCTGCAGTTGAGAATGACCTACGCGGGGAGGGCTAGTGGTGATCTCTTCTTTTGGCTTCTCCTCGATGATATTACACACGTGCGAACTAAGGTGAGGAGGAGAGACCGAGGGATTCATTGCTTGATATGTTGTCGGTGTGAAAATTCCTAAGTCGGAATCCCTACTACAGCAAACTGATGTTACTTCTTTTACTTGATTAAATCATGCAAGTTATCTATTGTCTTCTACGGTAAACATTGAAGCAAATACCTTTGCAGCCTTCACTTAATTAAATATTATGCGGAAACAAAATACTGAGCAAGAAAGAAAAATACAACACATAGGACACAATTATTTTTGGACAAATAGTCCCCTTAAAAACCCAATGCGGGAAAACCGATGTAGTAGCTTTGAGGGTTTTATTATTATGCAAGAGATATTCTGAGTATAATTCTAGGATGCTCAGCTAGAAATCTGATACAGAGAGAATACTGAACAAAACATTGGTGAAATGATCTCACCTTGTCACTAGAGAATCAATGACTGGTCTTGCTGCTCTGGAGGCTCTACGTCACCCTTTGCATGGCCTCTGCGCATAACTGTGTCGCCCTTGGCAGCTTTTGAATCACTCCTCTTGGGTATTACGTTGTGTCTCCTCTGGATCCTCTGTTGGTTGAGAAATCGACTTTCTACCTCCCAGACTCACACCTTGGCTTCCGAAAACTAAACTTCGACTTCCCTCAGTAGGAAATCAACTTCCCCTCAATCACTGCGTTGCCATTGTGTCAGCACTGCGTAGGCCAGCATCAACCTTCCTCTGGATGTCTTTCTGTCCTCTCTCTGCCTCGTACTCTCTGGAAATTCCTTCTCCGAGATTTTCACGACCCCTCTGCTGCAATATCCTTAATTGATTTTCCTTCTAAGAACTTCCCACTTCATAAAATTGATTTTCTCAATCTCTCTATGTATTTTCCAAAGGACCCTCAAGCCCCTTCTTATATCTTCCTATTGGACACCCAACGGCCTAGATTAAATCATAATCAAAGGCTCATATAGTTTTGACTTTGTTCATGACTTTTTCTAGAAATTTCACCCCTAATTAGATTAATACCCATTAATATTTTAATTTTCCTAAGTTTAGACTTAGGAACCCCATTAAAAATATTAATTATTTTAATAAAATCACTTCTTGGTGGAATTTCCCAAAACACTTTTTGGGTTCTTTAGAATACACATGTCCAAGCCTACCTCCAAAATTTGAGGCTTAGATCACATATGATGATACCCCAAATCAACACTTCCTCTTAGCAAGGAATGTGCTCTAGAAATACACTACCTCTTTGCATACTGCTTTGACTCTAAAGCATCATCTCGGCGTTGCTAATGTCTGACGTAGTGTCCACCAACCACTATGTTGTTGTTGCCACTATACTTTTTCCTTTGACACTGCCACTACCAATGCTACATCTATATTGGAGCTCCCTCTTAAATGTTGCATATGTTATGCTGCTAGCACTGCCACTGCTCACACAGGATCCATGCTGCAACTCAATTACTGAGAGAAGCAACTGAAAACACCAAACTTTGGACAAGTATCCAATGGATACACCTCGGTGCTAACATACTGACTTTTGTTAGTCCCATTCTACCTCTTAAGCCACTACGCTGCTACCTCTCTGCTCTGCGCTGCTCAGTCTCTGGCTCACCTAGCCACTACATTTGTCGAATCAACATTCCATGGTACCAATTGAAACTCCACCATCCCACTATTCCTGATCATGGGATTCCATAGCAAGGTGATGATCCAAGAGGTGGGCTCCTCAAGGATTCTGCCCATCTGCAATCCTCCTAACTACAAGTCTATATCAGCCCACCTCCCTCATGGAGGTACCTCAGTTGTCATGGTGAACTCCTCCTCGTCAATCTTCACGATTGCAACCTTGGGATCATGCTTCTCATCCTTGTCCTTTTCTTCAAAGGACATTAGGATGCGTAGTGGCCCATCTTGCCACATCTAAAGCACTTCACCTTGGAGATGTCCTTCTTTTGTCTTTGTTGCCCCTGCTTTCCCTTCGATGTAAGGGTTGTGTTACCCTCTTACTCCACTTTGGGCTTCAACCCACTGTTTTTGGTGCTCCCGTCAAGTTTAACCTTGAGTAGGTCTCTCCTCAGCTCTTCTTGTTTCAAATATGCCCACATCTCGTCCCAATTTAGCAATGTTGCTCTGCATAGGATACTATGGACAAAGATTTTCTAATCATCCGAGAGAGAATTTAGAGATAGTCTCACTAACTCCGAGTCCTGAGGTGTGTATCCCATAGCTGACAGCTCATCATGGGTCTCCTCAATTTCATGAGGAATGAATCCACTCGCTCCCCCTTCTGCATCTGAGCAGATCTCAGCTTCTGCTCTAAGTACATCTTTCGTTGCTTGGAAGATCCCTGATACAATGTGGCCAAGGCATCCCACATCTCCTTAGCAGTGCCTTTGCTTGCAACATGGCACACCACGTGATCCTTGACTCCATCCAGGATCATCCTCTTCACCTTAGCCATCTCAGCCTTGTACTTTTTCAACGAATTTTCATCCACAGGTTCAACCACCACATTATCAACATACATATTGAGGGCATGCTCATCTAGAAGGAAGGTCATCCTAGCCTTCCATATGGCATAGTTAGAAGCCCCATCCAACTTTTCCTGATCCCTCAAGCCACTGGTTTCCATCTCCTCCGAAAAATTGTCAAACAACTCCCACTTTCTCCCTACTGCGTAGCTCTTAGGCTAACTTATGCACTCCCTGATGGAGTTGGTAAGCTTTTGCTCCTCTGTTGCTCAATAATTGAGAAATGTTGATTTCCTCAGTAAGAAATCATTGAGGAAGTATTCCCTCACTATGATCTGTTGCTTCTTTCTTATGACATCTTTTCAGCCCGACAAAGTTGCCTACAGAAAAATATGTGTCCACTAGTTGCTCCTCATGCTGAGGCTCAGCGTTGCTCCCTCTACCATAGGAAAATTCAAACTGGAAGCTCTTTCTCTTCGTCAACTCACTCAGAGAGAGACTACCTTGAATTTTCGACCCTCCGACTAGAACTGTGCAAACCCTTTGGGGTTTTGACTTGCTACCTCCTGCAGCTTTTTAATCTCCCCTTCTACTCAATGCTGGGGTTTCTAGTTATGCTCTTCTTATCTCACCTGCACTATCTTTGATACCATGTGAAAATTCCTAAGCCAGAATCCCTACCACAACAAATTGATGTTACTTCTCCTACTTGATTAAATCATGCAATTTATTTACTGTCTTCTATGGTAAACATCGAAGAAAATACCTCTGCAACCTTCACCTAATTAAATATTATGTAGAAATAAAAAACTAAGCAAGAAATAAAAATACAACACATAGGACACAATTATTTTTGGACAAATAGTCCTCAGAAAACCCCAATGCGGGAAAAATGGTGCAACAACTCTGAGGGTTTTATTGTTATGCAAAAGAAATTTTGAGTACAATTCTAGGATACTTAACTAGGAATCCAATATAGAGATAATACTCAACAAATGACTGGTGAAATGATCTCACCCTGTCACTAGAGAATCAGTGACTGATCCTTCTGCTTTAGAGGCTTTGTGTCACCCTCTGTGTGGCCTCTGTGTAGAACTACGTCACCCTTAGCAACTTCTAAGTCACCCCTCCTGGATATTACATTGCCTCTCCTTTGGATCCTCTGCTGGCTGGGAAATCAACTTTCTGCCTCCCAGATTCACACCTTGGCTTCGGGCAACTGAACTTCAACTTCCCTCAGCAGGAACTCGACTTCTCCTCAATGAATGCGTTACCTCTGCGTCAGCACTACGTAGGCCAACATAAACCTTCCTCTGGATATCTTTCTGTCCTCTCTCTACCTCGTACTCTCTGGAAATTCCTTCTCCCGGATTCCCACTACGCCTCTGCTACAAGATCTCCTCAATCGATTTTCCTCTTGAGAACTTCTCACTTCAGAAAATCAATTTTCTCAATCTCTCTGTGTATTTTCCAAATGACCCTCAAGCCCCTTCTTATATCTTCCTGTTGGACAACCAACATCCTAGATTAAATCATAAACAAAGGCTCAGATCGTTTTGACTTGATCCATGGCTTTTTCTAGAAGTTTCATACCGATTAGATTAATACCCAATAATATTTTAATTTTCCTAAGTTTAGACTTAGGAACCCCATTAAAAATATTAATTATTTTAATAAAATCACTTTTGGGTGGAATGTCCCAAAACATTTTCTGAGTTCTTTGGAATACATGTGCCCAAGCCTCCTGGCAAAATTTGAGGCTTAAAGCACATCTGGTGTTACCCCAAATCAACAACTAGCGGTTGAGTTGCTTTTGGATGTCTGCGAGTATGGGAGGAACGTCCTCCAAACGCTATGAATATGGGGGAGATTGTGAGCCTGGGGGTGGGGAGGTAGAAGTTGAGCGAGAAGGGGAGAGGGTGGGGGGGGGATGTCAGGAGGGAAGTCTATTTCCAGGTTGCGGGAGAGGCGATAGAGGGAAGAGGTGGCATGGTCGTTGAGTACTAAAAGCTTAATGATCTAGCAGGTGGCTCGAGATTTATCCCTTTCCCTATCCTTGACCTAGTGGCCGAGTAGATTACGAAGTTCCCAGAATGGGTTTTGTCCATGGCTGGTCTCTTTTGCTTCGTTCTCGAGGACCTTACAATGGATGTGATGCGGGATGAAATTTTCGAACAATGCCCCTTTAACATTCTCATCAAAGGTGATTGGAGGGTGCCCCCTTCCCCTGCATCGACTGGCTTGGTGGCCTCTTCCCTGCTCACAACTCATGGTGTAGCTAATGACTTTAGAGGGTTGAGCATATGACGTAGTGGCAACAATGGAAGTAGGAGTAGAGCATGTGGGCGGGAGAGACCAAGCAATGAACAAGGGAGTTGGAGGGGAGATACCAAATGATTACCATCGTCCCGAGTAAATACACCTAAAGAGATAGCAAACGAGTAGAAAGGTCGAGCGTGCGAAGACACTACTAGAAGCCCAAGGTGATGGTCGATAGGTGGAGGGTGTTGTCATTCCTCCTTGATGCAAGTGGCATTGGCTATACTGACATACAAATCCATAGAAAATTATAACTTTATTTTAAATAGTAATAATAATAATAATAATAAATTATCAATTATAAAAGGAATTAATATAAGAGTTAAACACACATTTTAAAATAGGTGTGACAAGATTCTTAGTTATGGAGATCCACGCTCACAACTTTACTATGGAGATTTATTTATAGATACACTTTGTTACAATAACATGACTTATGAATGTCACATGCCCAAAAAACTATAACTCATTTCAAATGGAACTAGTTTATATAATTTTTTTTTTTAATTAATGAATTTAATTAAGAGTGTAGAAAGAGCATGACCATTTTTCAAATAAATCTCAATGTTTGATGTGTGACTCTTATTAAAAATATTCTAAAATATTTAGTAGAAGTTAAATCTCTACCATCCATTCACTTAACAATTATTTATTGAAAATTAACCTAGTAGGATTGAACCATACTTGAACGTCGATAAGACTATAATTGAAGAACTCATAGTATATATGTGTGTGTGTGAGAGAGAGAGAGAGAGAGAGAGAGACCATGGGTTACATTGTAGCCACACTCATTAACTTTTATTCTATTAAGCATAAGAGATATCAAAAAGAAATTGAGATGTTAATTTCTTGGTACTTATAAAATCCAAGCTTAAGATGGACCTACATACATATACATATAGTAAAGGGTTAGCTCTAGTGGTTTGACTTGCCATGCTAAAGTTGTAATCACTAAGGAGGTCATGAGGTCAAATTCCCTTGTTTTCTATTTCATCAAAGATTCATGAGGCCAAAGCCCCCTTAGTCCCCACTCAGGTTGTTTGACTTGTCATATTACAACCCTATTCACCAAGGAGGTTAAACTCCCTTCCATATTAACTCTCCATGGAGGTCATGAGATTATAACTCCATTCGTCTTATCTCAAATGATTGAACTTACCACAATAAATCCCTAATCACCAAGGAGGGCACAAGGTCAAAAATCAGCCAAGAGTTCATGAGGTCAATTCTCCTTGGGAAAAATCGGCCAAGAGTTCATGAGGTCAATTCTCCTTGGGTCCTAACTCCAAAGAGGTTACAAGGTACAAAATCAACAAAGAGTTCATGAGGTCAAATCTCCTTAGATCCTAACTCACAAAGGAAATCATGAAGTCAAATCCCCTTTGCCCTATCTCAAGTGGTTGGACTTATAATAATAAATCCCTAATCACTACATGCTTAACATGTCATTTCCAGGATCCTTGGCCCCAAGGAGTTAACATCTTAGTTCTTGCTAAGTCATATACCTCTGGTATATTCATCTTACACGCGGATGAGATATACTCTTAGTGGTATAGTGACAGCCTAATGATTTGATCATGGACTTAGCCGCCACTCTTACAAATTACCAATCAACTATACTAATATACAAATAAATATTTAGTAAAAAATAAGTGAAAAATTCATTAAGTCAAATCTGCTCGGTTACCATCTTAAGAACGATTTAATTTGCCATAATAAAATTTAATCATTAGCAAAGTCACAAGATGAATTTTATGTCAATAAGGTAAGCCAATATCCATGGCCCTCCACCATAAATGAACTTCGAAGCACCAAATAACCTCCATTTACCATTTCCATGATGCTTATATTATGGACTTATGAGTATGGAAACAGCGTTGAGTTCAGCAATGCGAGGTTGGAAAAAATAAAATACGAAATGGTATGATTCCAAACAGTGATGGCACGCGTATCAAAGTAATTAATTGGGCACGCGTGTCCTTCTTAATGATCATCACGGCCACATCACGTCCACAAGGCTTCTTATTGGCATGGTCTGTCTTTAGGTTTTTGAATTCAACCAATTATTTTTTAAGCTATAGTTTAATTAGATTTTTTTTTTCAAATCGTGGAAATTTTGGTAAGATTTTGATAAAATTTAGCAGTGTTTTTTGTAAATCTAAAATACAGTTATTAAGTTTCAAAATTTTGAATGCTTTGGTAAGTTTTTGATGGTGCTGAATCTATTTTTATTATCAAAAATATGATTCAAACACTACTACAACAAAATTTATTGAAATTTTTTTTTACCTAAATTAATTACTTTTGACCATGGGAGCAATTCCTCCACCTTGCTTTTATTTTATATAATTTTTGGAGAACAATGAGTAACCGCCCAGACCGCATTCATTTAGTTCTCTCCCGTACTCATTATTCATATGGATTGAACGAATCATGATATTCTCCTTTCCCTTTTTATTTTGTCAGTCTATTCTGATTGCCCAATTGGTCTGCCATGCCATTAAAAATTGGAGTTGCCTTTTTGGACTTTCCCTCAAGTGGAAAAATTTGAGATGAAATCTTGTTTTGTGTTATTTAAACTAGTCTTTTCACTGTATATATGGATTCAGCACCCTAAAAACTGTTAGAGCACTTTGATGACATAGAATTACCCATCAAACTTGTGATTTCAATAAATTCCTAGAAAAACTAAAAAAAAAACCTATCGTAAAAACTTCCAAAAATAATACTTAAAACAACTCAAGAAAAATGGAACATTTCCATTTTAGAAATCATAACGAATAGCTGACTAACCCATTATCTCGTTCTCTCCCAAAGAGCGGAATTATCCTCGTTTTGTTTTTACTGTGTTGCACGTTGATCATGAAGGCCGCCTTGTAGCTCTAGAATTAAAGTGAGATAAGTATGCAAGAAAAGTAGAAGGGGCCATCCAAGAGGTAGGAGTGTTTGTCCAAAAAATTGAAGGTGGAATCAGGGGCATCCAATTGGCAGGAGTGTGTGTGAAAAAAGTGTCCCTGGGAATGACATCTCAATGAAGTAAGTGAGAAAATATGTATGTACATTTCTTATTTCATGAAGCACATGTTCTTATAATTAAAAGTTAGTTTAAATAGTCACATTAAGAATAAGTTAATGCAAAATAAGGTCCATGGATAAACTAATTAAAAATTAGACTGAATAGTCAAAGTGAGAATAAGTTAATACAAAATAAGTCATCGATGGTAATTAAAGAGTTAAAAAGTTGGAAGTTCAAAAAGCCACATGTTAAATATAAGCAAATGGTTTTTTAACATTGTAAAATAGGTTAATTAAAAAAAAAATCATTATTAGCTAATGTATTTATACTTGTGTAAAATTTGGTATAAATTATTATGTTTTTTTTAAATTTATAATTGTTAATGATTAATAATGAAAGATGAATATTTTTTAGAAAGTTGAGATTAGTTTGGATCATTTATGATCTTTAATCATATATGTAATTTAGTTGGTGGGTTTTTTTTCCTTGTTGTATATATAATCATATTTTATTTGATATTGGTTATTGTTAGGGACCTATGTTATAGAAATTTTGGTCATGTTAGCTTTTCTATTTGTCTAAGGTCAACTTGTAAATATTACTCATGATGACTTGACTATTATGGTTTAAAAAGGTCTAGATTTAGATCAAGTTCAATGTAAAGTTTGTCTATTTTGCTAAGAGTCTAAATGTCTAAAGTCATGAAGTTTCATTATTAAAGGGGTAATTATAGGTAGTTTTGGGTAACAATGGAAGAGTACAAAAGGATTATGTCATAAGCATCCTTGGTCATCATAATTTAGTCACCTAAGTCTAGAGGTCGAGTCTACATCAAAGAAATCATGACAAAAGAATTTTGTTGCCAAGCTTTGTCATCATGGGCACAAATTTGGAGGTTTTTGAGTTAGTTTAAATGTCATTTCATAACAAGTCATGACCTCAGCATGAGTACAACTGTCAAAATGACAATTCGTTCCCTTTCCTCAAGCGTTGCACTTTCCAGGAGGTGTTGTGCATTCATCATTTCCCTTTTCAAATCGTAATCATCGCTAGCGTTTCTGCTCCAGGCCATTTTGGAAGATTATTTAAACTCTTGCCTTCATTCAGCATCGCCTAGTTCTTTCATTTCCATCAGAAGTTGTGGTATGCTTGTGTTGTTTTGCTGTGCAAAGGAGGTAGGGGCACTGCGTTTCCTTACAACGATGCATTTCTTGCAAACTGGTGGTCAATTCTCCTTGACATGAGCAAATCCAAACTTATCTTTGTTTCTCAATCTTGGATGAATCCCTAGATTGCATGTATGAGCTAGCAAAAACAATAGAAAGCTTGCAAAATAGATAAATTTATCTTCGTTGCATTTTTGAAATCGTTGTGTTTCTATCTATTTCATTGTGCTTTATCCTAGTTGTTGCGCTTCTACACCGTGCCCCATATTTTGCATTTGTCGCTGCCAAGTTTGTGTTTTTCTTTGTGTAGCCTCCACATGGAACGTATGCCATAGGCTTAAAACTTAATTGAAGCTTCTCGCCTTAAGTGTTTGTGATTAAAAGGTGTTAGAGAACCTATTTCTTCGTGTGATGTGTTTCAAGCGATGCGACTGTCCCTTTAAAGTTATCTCTCAGCAATTAAAAGTTTGCAAGTTGTTTAAGGTTTTTCTGTGATTAGTCTCTTGTGTAGAGTTTGTTTTTTTTTGGTCATCATCAAAGGCTTAATTGGAAAGAGTCCTCCTTATTATTACTCCTACATTGTTGCACAAAACAAGTTGCTTAAAACTCTAGACTATTCACTGCTGCAAAAACAAAATCATGTCAACTCCAAAGGAAAAGAAGCACAAGGGAGGTGCTATTGTTTGGTTTGAGCACAATATGTTACAATTATTAATGCAGACCCAACCATCAGAGTGGCTTTTGAGCAGGTCGGGTGTTTAAGGTTTTGTGAAAAGGTTCAGGGTTACAATCTACAAGTGACTAAGGAGTTTGCCAAGGGTTTTGATGGATTGGAGGAAAAGGTTGAAGCACTTAATTTTCCAGTCACATCCCAATAGATAGTTGATGCCACTGAGATCTCTTTACATGGTGAGGAATGGTTTAATGGTATGGAGTTAGATTCGGTTCATTTCAAAGACTTTCATAAACTACAATACCATAAAGGGTATGGGTTTGTTGTTCCAAGGAGTTATCTACAGGACCACCATAGTATACTGTTGGAGGTGATTCAAAGGTATTTCACATGTGACGAGAGGTTCAGTAAAGTTTATCAGTATCGTATTAGGCTCCTAATGAATTTTACAAGAAAAAAACCTTTGAATCTTCCTTAATATTTATTTAGGAGTCAGATTGGACCTAATTTGTTTCATTTTTCATTGATTAAACTGTTAGTGATAAGGAACTCGACAAGAAGGAGCATCCATGGAAGGACTTTTTGATTTCTTCAAGGTGGAGGACACAATCTTCGGATAGCCAAAGGACTAAGAAAGATACTCAGTTGTAATCAAAGAGGCCTCACCTGTAGCAACTAGCTCGGTAAAAAAACATTTGATTAAGAACAAATCAGTTGACAAAATAAGTGCCAAGAAACTTCACTTTTCACCTAAGATAGAATCAATGACTAGGGGGACGAGAACAAGAGCTTCAGCCAAAATATTGCCCATTGACCCTACACCTATTCAAGTTGTAGAATTAGAAACTACACATGAAGAAGTGGAAGTTGATGAAAGGGATCAGAGAATTAAATATTTGCAAGATCAGTGGGACCAAGCTCATCTAATGGTAGAATATTTGTAGCAAGAAGATATAAGCTCAGGCATAAAGTATCACAAGAACTTTCCCACCCTAGTGAAGGAGAACCATCAAGAAGAGCATTGGCACATGTTGTTAAAGGAAAAATAAAGCAGATCATAGATGTTAAAGATGTGTAGGTGACAATTGAGCAGTCAAGGAGACCTAGGACTAGATCTGATGCCAAGATGGAAATGTAAACGGAGGAGACTATTCAACCAGAAAATAAGGTGGTTTTTATTGAGCAAAAGAGTTTGAAAAATTATTAGAACAACTTGAAGGAGCTCAGCAGTAGATAGATTAGCTTGTAGAAAAAGATCAAAGAGATAAGCTAAATTTGCTTAAGAAATTAAAATTTGTTGAACTTATCCTTGATAAGGCTAAACAAAAGTTAAAGTGTACCCTGCCTCTACATAGGAAAGTGAGAAATTTGTATACCCGGAATTTGATCTTGAAGAGGACACTCAGATTAGTCAAACAACAACTTACTGAGGCCAAGAAATCTGGAAGAAAGTATAAGAGGGGCAAGATGGATATACTAGAAGAAGCCAACACAACGGTAAATATTCATCAGGAGGATGCCACTAAACTCTAAATTTTGTTTTTTTGTTTTTCTCAAGAGGTTAGAAATAGGTCAGTTTTGGTGGAGTTTGCAAAAAATGCAACAAGGACTTGTTGCACTTTTTATATAGTCCTTTATACTGATGAGATAGTGCAATTTTGAGGTTTTTATTGTCCTATGGGGTGTTATAAGGATGTCACAACACTTGCATGTTGCCTTCATCACTTTATATCAGAAAAAAGCCATCATATGCTCAATTTTTTTTAAGGAGGTGTGAAAGTTGATAGTTTGTTGCGAAAGTATGCTATAGGTGATTAGGAGGTCTGCAACTATTTTAAAGGATGTTTCAAGAGTTCATTACCATCACAGGGATATTTTGAGACTACCCAGTTACTCCTTTTTTTCATAATAAGGCCACAAATCTACAAAACTTTAGGCGATGCAAAAGCTTCTACGAAACATTGAGTTTTGCAGCAGATACTACACTTTTACAGAGTCTTGATTTTGCCTTGTAAATTCGATTTTTTTGGCCTCCAAAGGTTCTTTAATCATGTTTTTAGGTGACATAACTCCTTAGGATGGTATGGTTAGTGGTTTGTTTTGAATATTTCTAATTTTAATGATGTATTAAGTTGAAAATTGCATTAGGTAATTAGTTCCTATTTTTATGTAAAGTAGGTGAACAGTTCGATGTATCTAGCTGATTGACTAGCTTCCTTTCGAAAAATTCGACTTGGCTGTCTGGGATGGAATATTTTTGATATATATAATATGTAGAAAGCTAAGGATAGGGCTCTATTTGTCATATTGGAGAGAAAGATAATTTGAGTGCATTGTATTTTTGAATATTTTTGCTGGTGAATGAAAGACAGAAGGTGGTTTGTAAGGATATTGATGATGTTATGCTTATTTCTAATTGTAAGTTTGTATTATGTTTCTACATCTCTTGAATGTATCTCTTCATGCTTGGAAAACCATATGTTTAACTCAAAATTCATCTAAAATATGCTTTTATTTAGTTTTGTCAAGTGATATATGTTTTCCTCTTAAAGCAACATTTAGAATTCATTTACAGCTTTGATACTCTATGTTTTGTTTCCACCTTTCTTACACTCACCCTGCTACAGTGATTTAACTTGATTTCATTACCAAGAAGGCCTACCTTGCCCATGTGGAAAAACCCTTTCTCTCTTCATCATATCACTAGACAAATAATCGATTTAACATGACTCCATGCCCAATGAATCTGTCACCTTTCTTATCACTATTGAGCAATATACCTAGCCTAATATCATATTAGTTGAACAACCTAAGTGAGAGAGCCCTCTCCAAGGCTAGAAGGGCTAGATTCTAGCCCAAAAGGGGTTTGTGGTTACCTCTGTAATTTCTCTCCTCAACCTAGGGAAATTACAGAGTGTTAACAGTCGCTAATTAGTTTTGTGATTGGGAAGTGTTCATAACAATCATAATGTCTCACTTGGGAAGAGATTTGTTAATTTCTAATTGTAGGTTTTAACCCTATACAAAAATTACCTGCAAATGAATTCTTAAAAAATAGAAAATATACAATGGCGAGAAACACAAAACAAATACACAAAGTTTTTCCCTTAGATCCAAAAACTAGGACTACCAGATTTATTTTTCATTATATTCCTTTCAATGTTACAATACATATATATACATGTCAAGGCATTCATAAACCCCAATCCATTAACCCTGGATTAGAACATAACCGTAGTTCCCTTGATCGGATCTACAAAATACCTTGGGAAGAAAACCATCATGCCCAAAACCATGTGTGAAACCCATGCACAAAGCCATAGGTAGGTCCGCCCACCTAATATAGGATCCAAATAAAATTTATCGGGTTTCTACCCCGGACCCTATACAAGGGGGCTACCACCACCCCTATGACACCCCCGTTGTACTCGATGCAATGAATAAGGGGGGCTATCTCCCCCCTCGTGACCCCCCCGAGCATGTGACTAGTCATAGAAATAATATAACACACACCCAAGATTCTCCGTCTTGTTATTTTCCTTTCCACACAGGGGGTCATAGAAGAAATTAGTCATTGGTCCAGCCCTGCAACACCCATTTTTTCTGTACACCAAGAAAACTTCTCAGTGCTCGTAGACTTCATCAATGCATTTGCATCATTCTTCTAAGTGTCCACCTTTACCAACAACACCTTTTTTCCTCAACCATATCCCTCACAAAGTGATACTGAACATCAACGTGCTTTGTCTTTGAATGATAAGCAGAGTTCTTTGCCAAGAAAATTTCACTTTGGCTGTCACAATCTATCCTTATAGCTCATTGTACTAAGCCCATACTTGAACACAACCAAACTGCTTCCTTGCTTGCATGAGTGGTTGTCATGTATTCTACCTCTGTAGTTGAAAGTGCCACTACAGATTGTCTCTTGCTCATCCAACTGATTGCACCTCCAAATACATTAAACACATACCCACTTATATATATTCTCTGATTTAGATCTTCAACCCAGTCTGCATCAACACATCCAAGGATGTACAAAACTCTATCCAATCCTGGTCTTCCACGCAAATACCTGAAATACTCCCACTGCATGTGCAATGTCTGGTCTAGTACATACCATTGCATACATCAGGCTACTGACTGCACTTGCGTATGGAACACGGGACATGTCCTCTTCCTCTTCTTCTGTCTTGGGACACTGATCAACAGATAAATTTACACCTACAGAAATAGGAACCTTCATCGATTTACTATCCTACATATTAAACCTTTGCAGTATTATCTCGACATACTTCCTCTGGTTTAACTAGAGCTTTCTCTTTTCCTGATCTCATTTAATTTCCATGCCCAAAATATATTTTGTAGCACCAAGATCCTTCATGTAGAATTTGGAGGACGATTGGGTCTTCAAATCCTCAATAATTTCTTTGTCATTTCCAATCAACAACATATCAGCCACATACAATACCATATATATAATATGGTCACCAATTAATTCAAAATACCCATAGTGATCCACTTTGCTTCTGGTGAAGCCAAGTCCCCGTATAAATGTATCAAATCCCTAATACCACATCCTTGGTGATTGTTCTAACCCATATAGAGATGTTTTTTAGTTGCACACCATTTGTTTCTTTCCCTTCACCACAAAGCCTTCAAGTTGCTTCATGTAGATCTCTTCTTCCATGTCCCCGTGAAGAAATGTTATCTTCACATCCATCTGTTCTACCTCAAAATCAAAATAAGCAACAACAGATGAAAGTTATCTAATAAAAACTACCTTGGCAACAAGAGAAAAAATATCACCAAAATCAATTCCCAACACCTAGGAATAACCTTTTTCTACCAACCGAGATTTTTATTTCTCCACCTTGCCTTCTGCATTCATCTTCTTCTTAAACACCCATTTGCTTCCAATGGGTTTCCTTCCAGCTGGAAACTCCACCAGATCCCAAGCCTCATTTTTGTCCACATATGTCATTTCATCAACCATGGCCTCTTTCCAGAATTTGCCATCCTCTAAATCTATTGCCTCTCTGACAGTTCTGGGATCATCATCAGTAATAGATAAATCAAAATTTGAAAAGAAGGAAGATGGACTATACCTTTCTAGTTGCCTTCTTTCTTGAACTAATCTTCTCACAACTAGACTTTGTGGCTCTTCATCTTCTGATTCCTATTCTATTGTAGAGTTTGATTCTTCCTCCTTTAGCTCAAACTCTATCTTCTCAGGATCGTTTGGTAAGACTTCATGTTTAGTAACATATTTCATCTCTCTAAACACCACATCTCTACTGTACACAACCTTCCTTGTTTCTGGGTTCCAAAGCTTATAACCTTTTAAACCATCCTTATACCCAATAAAGATGCACCTTTCAGATTTACTATCCATCTTGGTTCTTTTCTCCTTTGGAACATGTACATATGCATCACAACCAAATACCCTCAAATGTGAAAGAGAGGGTTTCTTACGAGTCCATAACTCATATGGATTCTTATTCTCCAATGTTGATGAAGGTGATCTATTGACCAGGTAACATGCAGTCTCCACTGCCTCTGCCCATAATTCTTGTCCTAACCTGACACCACTCAGCATGCTTCTTGCCTTTTCCATCAATGTCCTATTCATTCGTTCTGCAATCTGGTTTACTGAGGTGTGTATAGAGTAGTCTTATGCCGTGCTATACCACACTTCTTATAGAACCCTTGAAATTCCTTCTTGCAGAACTCTCCACCATTATCTGTCCTCAACACCTTTATCTTCTTCTCTGTCTAGTTTTTCACCGGAGCCTTAAATTCTTTAAACCTGTCAAAGACTTTAGATTTCTTCCTGAGGAAATATATCCATGTATTATTTGAGAATTCATCTATAAAGGATACATAGTACACATACTTACCTAGTGATGGAATTGACACGGGCCCAAACACATCACTATGCACAAGCTCTAATATCCCTTTTGTCCTCTTAGCACCATAGGGGAAACTAACCTGATTTTTCTTCCTTTATACACATTGTTTATAGAAATCGAAATCCAGAGAGAAATTAAACATACCTTCTACCATACAATTACTATGAAGTATTCAAAGGCCCTTCTCTCCAATATGTCCAAGCCTTTGATGTCATAACATGGTATTTTCTCTAGAGACCACTAGATTTTCGACTCCACTTTTAGGAACCAAATAAATAATGCACCCGTCCATAATAGTACTGCCTAGAAGCTTTTACATAGTTCCAATCTAAACTCCCCACATCAATACGAGTGCTCCCTTAACCATCTTGCAGGTATCTTTCTCAAACACTACTTTTACACCTGCAACATCCACCTTGTTTATAGAAATTGGATTTCTGGCCAATGGAGGAATATGTAGAACACCCGAAAGTGTTCTAATCCTTCCACCTTGCAACTTCAGCTTGAATTTTCCACGTCCGATGATTCTAACCTTCCTGTCATCCCCTAAGAAGACATCACCACCATGATATTTCTCATACTGGCAGAACCACTCCCTAGGGGGAGTGAAGTGAAAGGAAGCACCCGAGTCAATCAAGCATGCCTCATGATGTACATATGTACTTGAAGAAGAAGCCAAGTACACTTCCCCGCTTTCATTTAAGGTGGTTTTCACCTCTACAGAAGGAGCATCATCAAATCCCTTTCCTTACTCAGGAGATTTAGATCTAAAGTCTTTTTTGTAGTGTCATTCCTTTCCGCATTTCCAACATACCTTTACAGGTTTTCCTGGAGATTTAGGTCTCCCACTCAAGGACTTATTTTTGTTTCTTTTCTGGGACCATCCTCATACAGGAAAGGCATCTCCATTTTGGATCTCCATATTTTGTTATCTCATCTCCTCTGACGGCAAGGATGTGACTATTTCATCAAATTTCAAGGTAGTTGTATGCTACTCATAGCAACAACCAAACTATGCCACGAATCTGGTAGAGAACACAACAAACCGATGCACTTATCTTCATTAGAATTTTTTGTATCAACAAATAAAAACTAGCTTACCATAGTATTAAAGGTGTTTGGATGCTCTTTCACTGAGTCTCCATCCTTCATTCTCAGGTTATACAACCTTTTTCGTAGGAACAATTTGTTCACTAGAGACTTAGATTGGTATAAAGTCCCTAACTTGCGTTAGGTCTCTATACTACTAGTGTAACCCCTTATTGTTATTAGTGCAACCCCCGTATTGTATTGTTGTGCCCTTACATTATTATTCTTATGTCAACTTTGATTATATTGTGACCCCTTAGACTCCTATATATATAAAGAA
>APFE030931127.1:7507-25994 GCA_000404065.3 Pinus taeda | reverse complement strand
GAGGTTTTCATGTTGAAATATTTGATCCCTCTTAGTGCTTGATAGATCTAAAGTAAAGATAGATCTCTGTTTGTTCACCTCCACAATAAATTACCTTGTGTTATCTATAAATTTAAGGTGGAAATAAAGCACAAAAAAAGATGGAAATAAATTTAAGGTGGAAATAAAGTACCAGGATTTCTTGAACGACGATGGAGACAGAAACGAAATGCTTCGCGAGATGTTGAACATGTTAGAAATGAGTGTTTTGAAGGAGTGAGAGAGTGCAGCAGAACAAAGCTTGAGTAATAATAAAATGTACCTCGAATAATAGAATGTAATAATATACATGAATGCTAAACTGAAATCAATATTACATTTATTTATTTATTTGTTTGTTTATATTTATTTACTTATTTATCATATAAATATAGTTATTAGTTTTTTTGTGTTTTGTTAAATATATTTATTTGAGTATTTATATATAAGTTGTTTATTGATTATATATCATTTCGGATTTTGTTTTATGTCTTCTCTTTAATATTGTATTTTTATTTTCAATTTTGTTCAATATATCAAGACATAAACAATTTTTTTTTCAAATTATAAAAAAATACAATCCTTTGACCCTAAAATTTATTTTTTTTTTAATTTTATGCCAATAAGCCTCTTTTTATTGGAATGGCTATCTCTTCCACACTAGTTTTGATTAACAAAGTAGATGGTGTGTGACGATGAAATTCATTATATTCTCAAGACATTTCATGATGGGCCTTATGGACTAAATTTTGCATATAGGAGAATAGGTCATAATGTTCTTCACCATGAAAACTTTAATGTACCACTTGACTTCCATTTAAAATATAACTTCCTCTAACCACTAATGATGTAGTTGTTGAATTGAATCTCCTTGACTCAAGGAAAATATTGATAATAAATTTCTCTATGAACTTACTTCCATCTATGAAAATACAGTGAACTTCTTTTTTGACGGTTATATAAGTAGGTATTTTAGATAATGAGCATATCCAGTAGTCAATTATACAACTAAACTTTCGTCAGTTACACACTTTCATACATAGATAACTTGTAATTGTTGATATTGAAGTACCCAATAACAACAAGATTCATCATATTCTAATAGATTCACATAAATAAATCAACAATATATTCTCTCAGTTCTGAAGAATATCAAGAACTACTAATTTGAACTATGCCACTCTCTTCATTAATTGGTTATGCATCTTTCCATTTGAGACAAACGAATATAGGAAAATAATTAACAAATAATAAAACCAATTATAGTTTTCTTCCACTCCATATATACATTCATTATTGAAAATATGAAACCCATAACAATAAAAATAATCATAGCATGACTTCACATATTTTAAGGAATGATTAATAGATTCTTTGGAGGAATAGCTAGTAAAAACAAAATAAGAATGATTTTCTTACAAGTAAGGAAGTGAAAGTAATAACCAAAACTCAAAATGGTGTGGGCAATGTGCACAGGACAAGAGGGAATTACGGATTCCAATTATCAAGTTATTCAAACAAATATTACATATTGATATTGTGGGATCATTTCTAACATTTGAATCAAGCATTGAGAATGACGATATAAGAAAACAAAATCCTCGCTTTCACTCGATTCCAATTTGACTTCTCTACAGTTACTTGCAAGGGTACACACCAGTTGTGGCATCGAATGTATACACAATTATGTAAAGTGGTAACCTTCGATGCATACATTTTTGATCCAGTTATCATCCATGGAACCTAACCAAAATATGTTTATGTTTCCAAATAAGAAGAGGCTTAGATTCAAGAACCAAAAAAAAAATATTCAAAGATTGAATTCCATTACAAAAAAACATTGGGTAAATCAAGTTTATTTTCCATCTACGTTTTTTGTTAATGTGGTTATGATGATGCATTCATTTGTTGTTCCTTATGCCTCCTACACCATATTCATCTTTGAAAATTATCCCGTGGACACAGGAAACAACAACTACATGACCATGCTTGTGAAGGTCAAGATGTGGTACAATATCACTAACTTCACCAATCGCTTTCCCACTGGTAGGTTTTGTAATGGTAGAATACAAAGACACCATGAGTTAAGTCAGTGATGGAATTCACAGGAATGGATATTCCCATTCCAAAATCCAACCAAGCATTCCATAGTAATGAAAGTGCCAAGGAATGTGTTTGTGTCTTGTTATATTAGCCTCTATTTCATAGGTAAATCACAACATTGTTAGTTGATTGAGGTAGACAATCATACCATCAAAATTATGTTGAACTGATTAGGTAGAAGAAACCTCTAATCAGGATATTTCACACAAAAATCAATGGGGAACCTTGGGATGTAACTTAGTGCACTGGAAAATTAATATAAAGAAAATGTGATGCACAAAATCAATAGAAGCAGATGAATGTACAGATTAATCAAGAACCTTGGGTATAAAATTTTGTTTGACAACAGTTTCAATTATTTTGCATAGAGCATAAAGAATTGTCCTTGTTTTCAGAACTACTGGAACGAATGAAGATTTGGATCAAGCTAGATAACTGTTTCAACTTTTCTTTTATTGTAGACATGCATGAATACCGTCAGCTTTATAAGGGTTTAGACCATTAATGTTCAATAGTTTGTATATTCAATGGGTAGATGGAGAATAACGACTGTATCAGCAGATGCATATATAAACACATAAGAATGGCCAGCTATAGGAAGTAAATGAAGCTTGCAAATCTAATTTATCAATGCAAAGGTAAGATGACGATTATCTGGCATTAACCACAGAAGAAACATGAACAACGTGTTCAAGTGCAAGCTTAGAACATAAGAGAAAATGGAAATTGAACATATAACAACAAAAGAACCTTATATTACTAGAATGAAGATGAGAAGCTTGAGTAGCAAAGTATCCATAGTCTCCAGAAGTTGAACCCTTGTTACTCTGAATTTTCACATATTTATAGGCCCTTTTACAATGCTCTCGAGCCTTCTGAGGTTCGCGAGGTCTTAATCTATTCCCTCTATCTTTAACAACTTGATGCCCTGACTAGGCATGCATGGGCTCAGAGGTTTCTTCTCTAAAGAAGAGTAACCTCATTCTGGTACTTTGTTGTGCTGGCAGGGAGCTCGCTTGTGCCAGAGATGCCCCTTGATCACTTTTGTTGGTTTTGGCTCTGTTGCATTGTTGATGCTGCATGATCGCTTTTGTTTCGGGCTGCATCGTGCTATGGCCCTTTTTTTCCCTTTCTGGCCTTTGTCTCCTGATACTTGTTCCCTCGCCTCTGTTCTATGATGGAATGGGTCTACGGGCCTTTGTAATCCCTTTAAATCCTAACAATGATTGTTTTATGTTTTATACAAAAAATGATACAACACTGTAAACTCCCACTAAGATCTATTTATTTCAGACTTTAAAATTCCTTGAACTCTATATATTCCTCTATCATGTCCATCCTTATCGCTATCACAAATCACAAGTGGATTGTTCCCTTGCTTCCCTTTGTACTTTAGAAATACATAAAAAACTGCGAAAATGCATTGAAAATGGCTTTTCTGGGACCTCAAATATTATGAAATAATATTTAGAATACCGTAAGGTCTGGTTCATTGTGTAGCACACATATATGTGTAAAGGCCCCTTTCCTTGGTGTTGCTCTGATGTGATATAGTGATATTATCTGATCACAATCGCATATCATGCCCCGAGCCATTGATAGCACTATTCGTTAGTCTCTGATAGCGATTGTGCGATGTGATGTCAGTCATTGATCTACGTTCTTGATCGACGGTCCATGTTGCATCATGGATCACTCTCACAAGTTCCATACAATCTGTGCCGATATCCACCGATTGACTTCGCCGATTGCAACCTGCCGATCAAATCTAGACCGTTGATCGGCCAAATCTAACAGTTGCTATGTGTATCAATGTTTATGCCTCTGATACTTGGTTTTTCATTGTTTCCTATGGTTTTCTACCTCCTCACAGTGCTTTTCTACCATTCTGAGGGCTCTTGGCATGCGATTATTTTGATCTTTGAGTGATCCTTAAGAAAATTTTAAAGACTTCTAGAGTGTTTTGTATTCATTTTTGGGTCATTTGCCAACAAGGCTAACACTGGCTACTTCTGGGGATGAAAGCCTCCCTGTGAGGTTTCAAGAACTACAAAGCAATGCCTTTATTATAAAACCAAAATCAAATCTATCTCCTAGTGTTCCATTGGGCATGGAGCCTATATTGTATAGAAAGAATAAAAAATGAAAAACATATTTACAATATCAAGGATTTAAAGCCTTAAATGAAATCAAGTTTCAAGAATCGCCCATTGACCAGGCTGCCAAAGACATCTTCTCCTTCGAGACTGTGTAGAATAAAGGTATTGTTCTACTGAATTTGGGAGATGACAAATGGACCTATCCATAAGGATTCAACCTTACCACGATTACCTTTCTTTTCCTTCATCACATCCCATTTGAGAAACCAGTCACCAACTTGGAAATTATCCATTTCTATTTGCCTGTGAAAGGTTTCTTTGATTTTCTTCTAATGAAATTTTGACTTTTCAACCAGATGCTCTCTAATCTGTTGTAATTCAACTAGGTTATTCATTCTCCTTACCATGTCATTTATTTCATCCTATTTTTCTTGAAAGAATTTGGCCACAGGGAGAATAAGCTAGAGAGGAGAAACAACATTATTGCCATAAACTAGCTTAAATGGAGAATTTCCTATGGACTTCTTGTTGGTAACTTTGTCAGCCTACAGTGCAAACTTCAACTTGGAATCCCATCTCTTTTTGTTGTCCTCCTACTATTTTTTGACTATCCTTACAAGACTCTTGTTAGATGATTCTGCCAGGCCATTACCTTGAGGATAATATGAGGTATAATGCACCAATTGAACGCCCATGGATTCACACATGTCCACCTAATCTTCAGCCTTGAAAGTTGTTTCATTATCAATGACTAGTTTGGTTGGGCACCCAAATCTAGTGAAAATCTTCTCATTCAAGAAATTTATGACAACTTGATGATTAGCATTTTTAGTGGGTATGACATCGATCCATTTGTTGAAATAATCAGTGGCTACCAAGATCCATTTGTGTTGGAAGGGACAACAGTTCTTTAAACAGGAGTTTCCTTGGCAGTATTCATATTCCACCTCAGGTTATATCTGTGCTGATCTTCATTTTGTAGAAAAGCTCCACCATCCCACTTTTGGTTGATCTGGTCATTGAATAATGACCTTTCCTAGGAAGCTAAGGTCAAAAAGGAGGCACTTCCTTTGTCTTCCATACAATGGATCTCATCATCTTCATCAAACTACTCTTCGTCCATGACTACATTCTGGAAAGGGGTCTTCACCCTTTGGTCTTCATTGGCATCTTTGCTTCTTTGCAGAATCTGCAACTGCTCATTAGCTCTTCTATATGGATTTAGATTTGGATTTGTAGGAGTAAAGGTATTATGAACTCTTCCTTTCCTAGGGTGCTACTCAACCTTTAACTTGGAGATTTTAGAGGCTAATGACTCTATCATCTTAGTCATTTTATCTATCTTAGGGTTTAAAGATGATGAAGACTTGCCCCTTTTTCTTCTTCTATCAACATTTCCCTTGAGCTTCTCTGTAGCCATGACGTTTGATTCTACTTCCAAGGCTGCATCTTGCATATCAGCCAAAGTAGCACATTGCCTCTCCCTCAATAGTAGACCGAAGTGAAATCAAAAGCACTAGCATAGGTGAGTTTAGCAGAGGTAGTGGTGGGTTTTACTTCAGCTGGAATATTGTTGTACATGAACTTAAACCTCTTATTAAAATCAGAAAGAAACTTACCATTTTCCCTCTTTAAGTTGCGAAACTCGGTGTGGTAGTAGAGTAGATCCTTCTTATACCCCCAATGATTTAGGAATGCATCATATAAAGCCTCAATATATGCTATAGATCTTGGGGTCAGTTCTCTTAACCATTTTCTAGCCTCTCCATCTAGGCTTTGGATAAATACTCTCATCCACACATCATCTTCTCTAATGTCTAGGTTATCAACATAGCTATAGAATGATTCAAGATGTTTCTCATATATAACACCTTAAGTCCCAGTGAACTTGGGCCTATACTTCTGCTATTTTGCAGTAGGCATGGAATTGAAAGGAGTGGGCACTACTAGAGTTCCATACCTAGCAGCTATGGTTCTTTCCATTTTTGTAGGTTCTTGTGGTCCTGCCATAGCTGTGGTGGCTATAAGGGTACTGGCAATCTGAATGATAGAGGAATGAGGAGTGACTGATAAGACTAAGGGAGTATTATGGGTATAAGATAGGGTTTCCTTTGGGCATACAACAAAAGGAGAACCTAAATAATAGGAGCTTTATGAATCTCTCAGATTTTTTCTTCACTACTAGTATTAGATGCTATACTCTCAACATGTATTTGTTCTATTACAGGATTTTCTTGAAGAGATATAGAATATTGTTTAGATTTACTTGAACCTAATCCTCCTTTCTGGAATACTTTTCTTTCTTTGATGATTTTCTTAGGATCAAATACTCGGTCAGCTTGTGGCTTCTGAGGATTTCTCTGAGCATGCCTCAAAAACTGAGCCAAAACTATGAAGTGGAGTCACCAAAAGGTTTGTCCTCTAGTAGAGTTTCTAGATAGATGATTACAATTGAAAAGGTGCCCAGACTTTGTCTATCATCAAAACTGGATCTGTTTCGTCTCCCAGGGAAGCTGAGCTTCAGTTTCCTCTCCCCAGCAACGATGCTAATTATGTTATCACTCCAAGAAACTCTCCTAGGTGGCAACTCGGAGATGCCTTGTAACATATAATCTTCAATATTGTTCTCGGAACTATTGGAATGGACGAAGGTCTGGATCAAGCCAGATAACCATTTCAGCTCTATTTTTACTCAAGACATGCATGAGCACCCTCAACTTTACAAGGCTTTAGACCACTAATGCTCAATAGTTTGTAGACTCAGTGGATAGATGGATAATACCGACTGTACCAATAGATGCACATATAAACACATATGAATGGCCAACTACAGGAAGTAAATGAAACTTGCAAATCTAATTTATCAATGCAGAGATAAGATGACAGTTATTTGGCATTAGACACAGAAGAAACATGAAAAACCTATTCATGTGCAAGTTTAGAAGAGAAGAGAAAATGGAAATTAAACATATAACAGCAAAAGAGGCTTATATTGCTAGAATGAAGATGAGAAGCTTGAGTAGCAAAGTATCCGCAATCTCCAGAAGTTGAACCCTTTTTACTCTAACTTTTCACATATTTATAGGCCCTTTTACAATGTTCTCGAGCCTTATGAGGCTCTAGAAGTCTTAATATATTCCCTTTGTCTTTAACGACTTAATGCCCTAACTAAGTACACATGGGCTTGGAGGTTTCTTCTCTAACAATAGAGTAACCTCATTCTGGTACTTTGTTGC
Source organism: Pinus taeda (assembly GCA_000404065.3). NCBI lineage: Eukaryota > Viridiplantae > Streptophyta > Pinopsida > Pinales > Pinaceae > Pinus > Pinus taeda. Next base: position 18,538 of record APFE030931127.1, on the reverse strand, counting down.
GCTGGCAGGGAGCTCGTTCGTGCCAGAGATGCCCCCCGATCACTTTTGTTGGTTTTGGCTGTGTTGCACTGTTGATGCTCCATGATTGCTTCTGTTTTGGGCTGCATTGTGTTGTGGCCCTTTTTTTCACTTTTCGCCCATTGTCTCTCGACGACTATTCCCCGGCCTCTATTCTGTGATGGAATGGGTCTTCGAGCCTTTGTAATCCCTTTAAATACTAACAATGATTGTTTTCTAGTTTATACAGAAAACGTTGCAACACTATAAACTCTTACCAAGCTCTATTTATTTCGAACTTAAAAGTCCTTGAACTCTGTCCATTCCTCTATTAGGTCCATACTTATCGCTATCATAAATTGCAATTGGCTTGTTCCCTTGCTTCCCCTTTGTATTTTAGAAATATGTAAAAAACTGCGAAAATGCATTGAAAATGGCTTTTCTGTAGACCTCAAATATTACGAAATAATATTTATAATACTGCCAGGTCAGGTTCATTGGGTCGCACACATATATGTGTAAAGGCCTGACTCCATGGTGTTTCTCCGATGCGATATAGCGATGCGATCTAATCGTAATCGCATATCGCTCATGCCTTGAGCCATTGATAGCACTTTTCACTAATCTCCGATAGTTATCTTGCGATGCGATGTGGGTCATCGATCTGCGTGCTTCATTGATGGTCCACGTTGCATCACTGATCATTGTCGCAAGTTCCATACAGTCCAAGCCGATATCCGCCGATTGCGACCCGCCGATCAGATCTAGATCATTGATCAACCACATCTGGCGGCCGCTGTGTCTATCAATGTTTATGCCTCTGATACTTTGTTTTTCATTGTTTTCTCTGGTTTTCTGCCTCCCGATAGTGCTTTTCCGCCATTCTGAGGGCTCTTGGCATGTGATTGTTTTGATCTTTGAATGATCCTTAAAAACATTTTGAAGACTTCGAGAGTGTTTTTGATCCATTTTTGGGCCATTTGCCAACTAGGCTAACAGTCCTCACAATGTTCTCGACAATGCCTCCTCACACTTGTATATATTCATTAACAAAAGAAACAAATACCAATTTGGCAAAATAAATTACATAACAAAAATAATTTCACACTTGTCTTCGTTACAAAAGTTATTCTCAAAATGTCTTTGATACCAAGAAAGAAATCATAACTTCTCATACACACACAGAATTTGTTTTTCTATTAGGTTTCACACTAGAATACATCACACTCATATAGTACATATGAGATCCAATAGATTCTAAGCTAGGAGATTTTTTGTGGAGAAAATATCTCAACAACCTAATCGAATCAACATATCAAATCTTCTTGTAAACTATTGTAACCATTAGTTTTAATTTCAATTCACAAAAGTGACAGACAACGTTTATATATATATATATATATATATATTATATATAATATAATATATATATATTATATATATATATATATATATATATATATATAATATATCCTCATATGGAATATATAGAATTGTACTTGTCAAATATATATACATAAAAATATAAGAATTATATATACTCATATAAATCCTTTTGCCTAAAATATTGTAGTTCTTGCAATCTCTCTAATCAATCTAATCACTTAGCATCCTGAATCTAGTTTGTACTTCTCAATCTAGGATATAATAATATCACCCAAATTGAATATATATGAGTCTAAAATCACGTGTGAACCACAAGCGAACAAAACATTTTCCCTTTGCACATACTCCATATTGAGCACTCTCGCAAATCTCCCCTTTGTATTTTGTGAGATAATAAAATTTTCACTTCTAATGGCCTCAAAATTTTCATCTTCAATCAATGAAGCTTGCAACTAGGATTTACACTTTGGACATGCAGTCTATAGAGAGACATCTATAGGAATGTGTTTATGCTTTATGATCTTTGTAGTCAACCCTTTTGGACAAAAATGGAGGTAGAAACATCCCATCAATTTTTGTTAAAATAAAAATTGATAAAAAATTAATAAAATTATAAATTTAATTATAAAGTTTGAGCATTAAAATAGAAATTGATAAAAAATTATTAGAATTATAAATTTAATTTATAAACTTTGAACCATTTAAATGTTTTTTAAACTATTTAAAACAACTTTTGTAAAAAAAAATTGTTTGGCAAACTGGGAAAATATCCAAAAGGTAAAATAAATAGTTAAACAAAGCCGTCAAATTAACGCCTTCAATTTCGAGGTAATACTGAAGAGAAATGTGATAATAGTGTTTTTTTTAAGGGTTTTATGGTCAATGATAGAGGATTGTCAAAGGCAGTGGTCAATGGCTGAAGATTTAGAAAATTTAGCCGGTAATGGATCAATCTGCTCTCAACTGGTAGAGTCTCTGCTGGCACGGTTGCCCCTGATTGCGTTTTTCGTTTTTGTAGCATCTACAAGTGTTGGAAGGATGCTTTGTCATGCAAGCATATCGGTCGTCTTGTGGCCGAATCAGGCGGTGGGCAACCGTGCCTTATTTTGTGTATGCCCAACACTCTGATAATTGGATAACTATTTCTATTAGAGAATGAAGTAATTGGATAACTATTTCTATTAGAGAATGAATGCATAAGAAGGAAAAAAACTTGATGTAAATATTAAATGAGGGATTCACCAATAATTTACAAGATTTTATAATTAACTCAATGATTCACTAATGTTTTACAAGATTTTACAATTCATTGAAAGAACCACAAATATTTTACAACATTTTATATTTTAATAAAATATTCCCAAAAAAAAATGATGTATACTAGACGATGACCTTTGGTTACTATTAGAAAGGAAAAGAAGAAATGACATGAAGATAAGGAACATAGGAATAGAAGAGAAACAATTCCTATTGGCCATGGAGAAATTAGTCTTGGAAAACCTTTACAAACTCCCATGACAAGGGTTCATCACACCTCTTGCCTAATTTGTGTATTCTCTTCTTCAAATAAAATGATAGTAATAGTAAATTATATACAATCATTATGCAGAAACAAAATATATAGAGTTGACACGAATATCTAATTTGTACTGCTAGAATATAAATAGACAAATATGATAGTATTGTAAACGATGGAATCACTTCATTATAGGTAGTAACAAGTAAATAAATTGTATGAATTGTTCTTAGGAATAAAAAAAAAAAGATTTACATTGTATTATTTTCTCATAATTAAATATTGTCATTAATAAAGAGAGGGTAAATAAAAGCCCTAGTCTCCTTTCCATTTTCTAACTTTTCATACTAATAATGATTGTCATATCTAATAGATGAGGCTTCTGCATTTGCTTTACATCCCAATACCTCAAGCATGCTCTCCTTTCCCTCTTGAAATTTTTTCTTAATTTTTAACTGTAATAATTTTTGTTTGGAAAATCTGCAAAATTTGGTGTTATGATTTAAAAATTACACTTCCTTTATTATAATTTTATATCTGATGGTTGGGGAAAAATAATCTTTAATTAAAAATAAAGTTTAATTTTTAATTTGTGGTAGCCATGTCTTCAATTATACATTTTTCTACAAAATCTTTCAGTCGTAAATTACTCTTTGGAATTCATTTATAGTCTTCATTAATGCAAATAAAATTTTAGGGGAGTTTTTTTTTTAGAGTTGAAATTCGAGGGTCCAAAACTTTGGGGGTTGATTTTTTTATTGAAATAGTGATTAAGGATGATTATCCCCAATATTAAGTTAAAATGTTTATATTTTATACCATTATCTCCCCATAAAATAAAAATAAAATTCATAGAAGCAAGAGTTCCATCCCTATAGAATGACCAAACACTCAATTAACCGTTATGTTTACAATCCATAATTTTTGTAAGTGATTTTACTTAATTTCTCAAAAAAGGTTGTTATTTAAACTAATTTCCATGGACATCATAAAAATGGGGTTTTATGGCAATGATTTCACACATGTGTTTTCATCATGGAACTATTTTTCAATCTCCCATAGAATTTGATTTTCTCCAATGTATTCCCTTCTAGTTTTGTAGAATACGAATAAACATTGAGTTGGGTGTGATTTTTCTCAACAACTTTTGATACAATTTATTTAAATTTTACATTTTTTTAAAATGAAATTGTTGTTCTCATAATTACTTATTTATATTGCAATTTTTCATATATATTATTTGTTATATTGTGATGTATATATTGATAGATGAGCTATTGCTACAAAGAATGAATAAATATGTATTATAAATAAAGAGAATGAAATGATATGCAATTTTGATCTTTTTTTAAGTTTTCTGAGGAGGAAAGGGAGGTGGAGGTGGAGGAGGAGGAGGAGGAGGCTAAGGAGGTTCAGGAGGAGGTGGAGGTGGTGGCTGTGGAGGAGGAGGTGGTGGAGGTGGAGGTAGAGGAGGAGGTGATGGTGTTGGTGGAGGAGGTGACAGAGGTTGACGTGGTGTAGGAGATGGTGAAGGTGGTGGAAGAGGAGGAGTTGGAGTTGGAGGAGGAGGTAGCTGAGGTGGTGGAGGTAGAGGAGGAGAAGGAGGAGGAGGAGGCAGATGTCGAAGTATTGGAGGAGGCGGAGGAGGAGGCAAATGTTGAAGTGAAGGAGGAGGAGGAGGAGGCAGATGTCAAAGTGACGGAGGAGGAGGAGGAGGCAGATGTTGAAGTGATGGTGGAGGAGGAGGAGGAGGCCGAGGTGGAGGTCGAGGAGGTTGTGGTGGAGCTAGTGGAGGAGCAGGTGGAGGTGGGTATGGTGGTGGAGGTGGAGGAGGAGGTGGTGGTGGTGGAGGAGGAGGAAGAGGTGGACTTGGAAGTGGACATGGATGTGGAGTTGGTGGAAGAGGTGGAGGTAGAGGTAGAGGTGGAGGAGGTATAGGTGGAGTTGGAGGAAGAACAAGAGGATGTGGAGGAGGATGAGGTGGAGGTGGAGGAATAGGAGGAGGTGGTGATGGAGGAGGAGAGGTGGTGGAGATGGATATGGAGGAGGAGGAGGAGGTGGTGGTGGAGGAGGTAGTGGAGGAGGTGGTGGTGGAGGTGGAGGAGATGGTGGAGGAGGAGGTGGAGTTGGAGTTGGAGTTTGATGAGGTGGTCGAGGAAGAGGAGGAGGTGGTGGTGGTGCTAGTTGTTGAGGAGGATGTGGAGATGGATATGGAGGATGTGGAGAAGGAGGAGGTGGACGTGGAGGAGGTGGACGTGGAGGAGGAGGAGGTGTAGGTTGAGGACTAGGATGGGGAGGATGAGGTGGAGTATGAAGAGGAGACAAAGGTGGTGGAGGAGGTGGAGCTAGAGTTGGAGGAAGATGTGGTGGAGGATGTAGTGAAGGAAGAGGTGCGGTTGGAACCTTAAATATCAAACCCTAAACTCTAAAACCTAAAACCATTTAATAAAGTCTTATAAACCCTAACCCCTAACCTATAAACCCAAAACCATAAACCCTAAATAATAAAACCTAAATCCTAAACCTTTAAACCTAACCCCAAACTGTGAACACTAATCCCTAAAACCTAAGCATTTTATAACATTTTAAAAAGTGTTTTGTAATTTTTATTTAAGTTTTTATTAAAATAATTTACTAAATTGCTATAAAACCTAACCCTAAACTATAAACCACAAACCCTAAACCCTAAAACCCAAACTTTAAACCTAAAACCCTAAACCCCAAACTCTAAACACTAAACCCTAAACCCTAACCCATAAATGCTAAATCCTCATAATTTTATAACATTTAAAAAAAATATTTTGACTTCTATTTAAGTGTTTATTAAAATCATTTATTAAAGTGTTATAAACCCTAACCCCTAAACTCTAAACACGAGACAACAAACCATAAACCCTAAACCCTAAACCATAAACCCTAAGCCTTTTATAGAATTTCAAACACCATTTTGTAACTTTTACTTAAGTGTTTATTAAAAAAATTTATTAAAGTGTTATAAACCCTAAACCCTAAATGCTAAACCCAAAACCCTATACCTTATACCCTAAAACCTGAATCCTAAGCATTTCACAACATTTTAGAAAGTGTTTTGTAACATTTTTACGTGTTTATTAAAAGAATTTATGAAAGTGTTAAAAACTTTAAAACGTAATCCCTAAAATATAAACCCTAATTAATTTATAACATTTTAAAGAGTGTTTTGTAACATTTATTTAAGTGTATATTAAAAGAATTTGCTAATGTATTATAATCCCTAAACCCTAAACTCTAAAGCCTAATAATTTTATAACATTTTAAAAACTATTTGTAACTTTTTCTTAAGTTCTTATTAAAAGAATTTACTTAAATGTTATAAACCCTATATCCTAAACCCTAAACCCCAAACACTAATCCCTAAACCATAAAACCTAAGAATTTTATGAGTATGTAAAATAAGAGAAGACCACACCTAGGTATGTTAGTTTATGAGGGAGAAAATTGTGGTACATGAGATACCCCAACCTTTGCTTTTCCACCCTTCTTCATAAACCGTTTTCCTTTTATTTTCTTCATAACTCCTCAAGGCTCCATGGGATGAATGTATTATGTGTCATATGTAGTAGCAGATACCCCCTTAAACTAGGATGCTTTATCCCTACACCCTAATCCATAAACCCTAAACCCTAAACCCTAAACCATAAATCTAAACTGCAAATCCTAAACACTAAACCCTAAGCACTTTATAACATTTTAAAATGTGTTTGGTATCTTTTATTTAAGTGATTGTTAAAACAATTACTAAGGTGTTATAAACCTAAAACCATGAACCCTAAACCCTAAACCTAAAATCTTAAAACTTAAACCCTAAGGGGTTTATAAAGTGTTATAAACCCTAAAATGTAAACCCTAATCCCTAAAGCCTAAAACGCAAACTCTTACTCTAAACCGTAGACCTTAAACTCCAAACCCTAAATCCTAAACCCTAAACATTTTATAACAATTTTAAAAATGTTTTATAACTTTTATTTAAGTGTTTACTAAAAACATTACTAAAGTACTATAAACGCTAAACCCTAAACTCTAAACAATAAACCCCTAACCCTAAACCATAACTTGTAAACCCTAAACCCTAAGTATTTTATAACATTTTAAAAAGTGTTTTGTAAATTTTATTTAAATGTTTATTAAAAGAATTTACTTAAGAGTTTTAATCCCTAAACCCTATACTTAAAACCCTACACCCTAAACCGTAAAACCTGAACCGTAAACCCTCAACATTTTATAGCATTTTAAAAATGGTTTTGTAACTTTTATTTAAGTGTTTATTAAAAGAATTTACTAAAGTGTTATAAACCATAAACCTAAACACTAATCGTTTTATAACATTTTAAAAGGTTTTTCGTAACTTTTATTTAAGTGTTTATTAAAAGAATTTACTATAGCGTTATAAACCTTAAAACCTAAACCTTCAACCCTACAACCTAAACCAAAAAACCCTAAACCCTTATCATTTTATAAACCTTAAACACTCTACCATAAACCTAGAACCTTAAATCCTAGACCCCAAATCCTACACCCTAAACCCCAAACCCTAAAACCTAAACCCAAAATTCTAAGCATTTTATAACATTTTAAAAATGGTTTTGTAAATTTTATTTTAAATGTTTATTAAAAGCTTTTACAAAAGTGTTACAACCATAAATTCAAAACCCTAATCCCAAAACCCCAAACAATAAACCTCAAACCCTTAACTGTAAACCATAAACACTAAGCATTTTATAGCATTCTAAAAATGAGTCCGTAACTTTTATTTAAGTGTTTATTAAAGGAATTTACTCAAGTTTTATAAACCGTAAAAACTAAACTCTAAACACGAATCTTGAAACACTAAAACTTAATCCCTAAATCGTAAGCATTTTATAACATTTTAAAAATAGTTTTGTAGCTTTTATTTAAGTGTTTATTAAAATAATTTACCAAGGTGTTATAAACCGTAAAACCTAAACCCTAAACACTAGACCAGAAACCCAAAACCCTAAACCCTAAGGATTTTATAACAGTTTAAAAAGTGTTTTTGAAATTTTATTCAAGTATTTATTAAAAGTGTTTACTAAGGTCTTATAAACCATAAACCATAAATCCCAAGGCCAAACTATCAACACTAAACCCTAAGCATTTAATACCATTTTAAAAAGAATTTTGTTACTTTTATTTAAGCCTTGATTAAAACCATTTACTAAAGTCTTATAAACCATAATCCCTAAATGCTAAACCACCCTAAACTCTAAACCCCAAACCCTAAATGCTAAACCCTAACCCCTAATAATTTTATAACATTTTAACAATCATTTTTTAATTTTTATTACAATGTTTATTAAAATAATTTACTAAAGTGTTATAAACCATAAACATTAAACCCTAAACTCTAAATCCCAAACCTGAAACCCGAAAACCTAAGCATTTTAGAAAATTTTAAAAAGATCTTTTTAACTTTTATTCAAGAATTTATTAAAATCATTTACTGAACCCTTATAAACCCTAAAACCTAAACCTTAAACCCTGAGAATTTTATAACATTTGAAAATCATTTTTTTAACTTTTATTTAAGTGTTTATTAAAATAATTTATAAACCATAAATCCTAAAAAATGAACCCTGAAGCCTAAGCCCAAATCCCCAAACCCCAAACCGTAAATACTAATCATTTTATAACATTTTAAAAAGAGTTTTGTAGCTTTCATTTAATTATTTATTAAAAATATTTTCTAAAGTGTTATAAACCCTAAACCCTAAAGCATAAACCCAAATCCCTAAGTATTTTATAAAATTTTGAAAAGTGCTTTGTAACGTTTATTTAACTTTTTATTAAAATAATTTACTAAATTGTTATAAACCCCAATACCTAAGCCTTGAACCCTAAACCTTAATTATTTCATAACATTTTGAAATTTGTTTTGTAGCTTTTCTTTAAGTGTTTATTAAAATAATTTACGAAAGCTTTGTGAAACATAAACTCTAAGCCCCAAACACTTCACTTGAAACCCTAAAGATAAACCCAATGTATTTTATAACATTTTAAGAAGATTTTTCTAAATTTTTCTAAGGTGTTTATTAAAAGAATTTACTAAAGTGTTATAAACCCTAAAACCTAAACCCTAAGCATTTTACAACATTTTAAAAAGTGTTTTTTAACTTTAGTGTTATAAAACCTAAACGATAAACCCCAAATCATAAAACCTAAAACCTAAACACTAAACGAGAAAGCCTAAATCCCAAACCATAAACCCTAAATGGTATACCCTAAACACTAAGAAATTTATAAGATTTTAGAAAGCATTTTGTAAATTTTATTTAAGTGTTTATTTAAAGAATTTACTAAAGTGTTATAAAACCTAAACCCTAAACCCCAAACCCCAAACCCTATATCCTAATGGTTAAAGCCTAAAGGATAAATAGTAAAATTGTTTACTAAGGTCCTGTAAACCCTAAACACTAAAGCCTAAAGATTGAAAGAATTTACTAAGGTATTATAAACCCTAAACACTAAAATCCAAAACCTAAAACCTAAACCCTAAGCCCTAACCCCAAAACTCTAAAGAGCCATAAACCCTAAATCCTAAAAACCCCAAAAAACCCCAAACCCTAAACCATAACAACTTTATAACATTTTAAATCCCAAACCCTAAACTCTAAGTATTTTATAACATTTTAAGAAGAGTTTGTAACTTTTTTTAAAAGTCTTTATTTAAATAATTTACAAATTTTTATAAACCCTAAAGCCTAAGCATTTTATTACAATCTAGAAAGTGTTTTGTAACGTTTTAAAACCTTAAACCCTAAACATTTTAAAACATTTTTAAGTGTTTTGTAACTTCTTTTAAGTGTTTATTAAACCCTAAACCCTAAACCTAAAATTTTAAAACATAAACCCTAAGCATTTTATAAAGTGTTACAAACCCTAAACTGTAAACCCTAATCCCTAAAGCCTAAACCGCAAACTCTTACTCTAAACCCTAGACCCTAAACCCTAAACCCTAAATCCTAAACCCTAAACCCTAAGCATTTTATAACAATGTTAAAAATGTTTTATAACTTTTATTTAAGTGTTTACTAAAAACATTACTAAAGTTCTATAAACGCTAAGCCCTAAACTCCAAACAATAAACCCCTAACCCTAAACCAGAACCTGTAAACCTTAAACAATAAACCCCTAACCCTAAATCCTAGACCCTAAACCCTACACCCTAAATCCCAAACACTAAACCCGAAACCCCAAATGTTAAGCATTTTATCACATTTTAAAAATGGTTTTGTAAATTTTATTTAAGTGTTTATTAAAATATTTTACGAAAGTGTTACAAACCCTAAATTCAAAACCCTATACCCTAAACCCCAAACAATAAACGTCAAACCCTTGACTCTAAACCATAAACACTAAGCATTTTATAACATTCTAAAAAGTAGTCCGCAACCTTTATTAAAGTGTTTATTAAAAGCATTTACTCAAGTTTTATAAACCCTAAAACCTAAACTCTAAACACGAAGCCTAAAACCCTAAACCCTAAACCTTAAACCCTAAACCCTAAGCATTTTATAACATTTTAAAAATCATTTTGTAGCTTTTATTTAAGTGTTTATTAAAAGAATTTACTAAAGTGTTATAAACCCTAAAACCTAACCCCTAAACACTAGACCAAAAACCGAAAATCAAAACCCAAATCCTTAAACCCTAAGGATTTTATAATAGTTTAAAAAACATTTTCGAAATTTTATTCAAGTATTTATTAAAAGTGTTATTAAGGTCTTATAAACCATAAATCCTAAATCCCAAAGGCCAAACTATAAACACTAAACCCTAAGCATTTTATACCATTTTAAAAATAATTTTGTTACGTTTATTTAAGCCTTGATTAAAACCATTTACTAAAGTCTTATAAACCATAATCCCTAAACGTTAAACCACACTAAACCCTAAACCGCAAACCCTAAATGCTAAGCCCTAAACCCTAATAATTTTATAACATTTTAAAAATCATTTTTTATTTTTTATTGCAATGTTCATTAAAATAATTTACTAAAGTGTTATAAACCATAAACATTAAACCCTAAACTCTAAACCTGAAACCTGAAACCCTAAACCTTAAATCCTAAACT
>APFE030931122.1:0-16473 GCA_000404065.3 Pinus taeda | reverse complement strand
CAAACAATTTTAATAGTTGAAAGGGTAATGATATTTTTTATTCATATTTATATAGGTATTATTTTATTTGTATTTTCAATTGTAAAATAAATTATTTAAGTAAATGGGTTATTTTGGAAATATTTTAAGAAAATGTATTTAAAAATAAATTTCTATTTGAGAAAAATTACATTATCTATATAAAAATATTTATCATATAAATCGATTATTATCAAAATATTTATGATTCAAGCAATGTTCTTAAATGGTATATTAGCTAGTTTACATTGAGTATCACATGAAACATTTTTTATTTTTTATTTTTTATTTTTTATAAAAAAAAATTAATGCATTATAATAAATAAGATACATATGGAAATTTGGTATCCCTAAGTTAGTTAAGTGGTTAGTGAATTACTTTAAATGGTTAACTGTTTTGAATTTTATATGGTTTCTATCTCCAAAACAAATGCATTTCAAGCTAATGAAATGGTACATGGTGCTAATTATTATTCTAAAAATGTTTATCCAAATGAATTTTAATTTTTATTCATATCTTTTTCCTTTTTTTCTTTTTCCTACTTTTTTAACACCCCATATAATAGGTTTTACAATGCACATTTAAATTTCTTTTGAATGAGACTTCTTTTTCTTATTATTGGCTTGATTTATTTCTAAACTCTATCATAGGGAAACATAGGCAAAGTCTTATACCCTATAAGTTGGAGAACCACATTGACCTCTATCAAGGAGGTGCTCTTCCAAATGTGTCATTTCATAAGACTACCATGATTCTCATCTCACATGATATTCATCTAGCATTTGAGATTGAGATGGATTCTTATAAACATGCCATATGGGTGGTATTAATTAAATGTTCAAGATCCATCACCAACATATGTATATATTGGTTTAAGTAGTGAACATTCACTACAATATTTACTCAAGAAATAAACTATTGTTCACAATGATAATAAGCACCTTGAAATTCCACAAACATAGAATAGCATTATGATGAATGTTACGTGAAGTCAATCACTTATTTGTTAGTATAAATTAAACATCATGATTAATTACCAAAAGGAAAGCACAAATAATGACATTGATCTCCTATCATGGTGACTATCAATTGAATTGATGATGGTTTTGCAATTTAACGCTATGGTTTAAATGTTTTCAAATAAGCTTAATTGTGTCTATACTTTATATGCATATACAAATTCTATGGATTTTTATGATAACAACAAAACATGAATAACTATAAGACAACCTAGAAAAAAAAACATTTTGTTAAAGTTGAATTATGTTTGTGCTACTTCAAGATTTCACATATTACCACTATTGCATGAGGAACACCATTCTCAAAAATATCAAACATGGTCAATGGGGTCTAGCATGGGTGGTTAAAGTAGTGTGTGATTTTCCTTTGTATCTAAGTTTGATTACCTATGAAGTACATGCTTGTTTCTCATGGCTAATTTGCCTCCACAAGGAACCACTTCATATGGATGGAGATCAATGCACTTTCTGGTAAATTTGGGAAAATATATCATCCCTAGCCATGATCAATTAGATTTTTTTTCTCATTTACAAGTTATATGTTAAATTTACATTCTTGGTGAATAAATTTCAAACAAATAAAATATTAGGAAACTTTGGGGTGGAGAAGAATACCATACTATAAATATATTTCTTATTTTCATAGATGACACAAATGGTAACCACATTTTTCAAATATTGTTTTCTCTGAATAACATTTAATTCAATAATTTAAAAATTGTGAAAATTTCTTGGAGTTATATTAATGAGAAAACCGTGGGAATTAATTTTAATATATTTATTGGATGTTTGTTGACCATTAAAAGGGATAATGACTATCTTATCTTAGTTGTTGATCACTTCAATGAAATTATCATGATGATACCATATAAAAAAAAAATACTTTTAGTCCATTATGTATAAAAATATACTTTTAATGCATTACGTCAAATGCTTATTCTATGATAAGGTGTGGATGTATTTTTGTTTACCATTAATAACTGTAACATGATTATGAGAGTAGATGACAGAACTAGATTTCACCAACATTGTTGTCATTAAATAACACCAATAAGAAGAAGTGTATCACACGTGAGAAATACCATTACACCAAATACTAATAATAAAAAATATAAGAAAGAAAAAAAAATGGTTTCTGTATATGCGCACAGTTTCCGTATATGCACACATCTTCCGTATATGCCCAGTTTCCGTATATGCGCACATCTTCCGTATATGCCCAGTTTCCGCATATGCACACATCTTCCGTATATGCCCAGTTTCCGTATATGCACACATCTTCTGTATATGCCCAGTTTCTGTATATGCCCAGTTTCCGTATATGCACACATCTTCCGTATATGCCCAATTTCTGTATATACCCAGTTTCCGTATATGCGCACATCTTCCGTATATGCCCAGTTGCCGTATATGCGCACATCTTCCGTATATGTCCAGTTTCTGTATATGCACACGTCTTCCGTATATGCACACATCTTCCGTATATGCCCAGTTTCTGTATATGCACACATCTTCCGTATATGCCCAGTTTCTGTATATGCGCACATCTTCCGTATATGCCCAGTTTCCGTATTATGCCGCCACATCTTCTGTATATGCACACATCTTCCGTAATGCCCAGTTTCGTATATGCACACATCTTCCGTATATGCCCAGTTTCTGTATATGCACACATCTTCCGTATATGCCCAGTTTCCGTATATGCCCAATTTCCGTATATGCGCACATCTTCCGTATCTGCCCAGTTTTCGTATATGCGCTTATGTATTTTTAGACAGATTAATCTTGAGGTGCGAGGTATAAGTCTTAAGATTACATTTTAAACATCAAATAAGATATAAATATATAAGTAACTTAACTTATAAACTTGATAATTTGTAAATAATAAACGAAAAATCTATTACAAGTATTCATCAAAAGTAATGTAACATTGATAGAATATAACATCGCATCCACATAACGATTTAAAATTCAATGAAGATGTTGTCATCAACACAAGTATAAATTTATGTATTTTTGTTGACCATTAATAGGGATAATGACTATCTTATCTTAGTTGTGGATCACTTCAATGAAATTATCATGATGATACCATATAAAAAAAATACTTTTAGTCCATTATGTATAAAAATATACTTTTAATGCATTACGTCAAATACTTATTCTATGATAAGGTGTGGATGTATTTTTGTTTACCATTAATAACTGTAACATGATTATGAGAGTAGATGACAGAACTAGATTTCACCAACATTGTTGTGATTAAATAACACCAATAAGAAGAAGTGTATCACACGTGAGAAATACCATTACACCAAATAACACCAATAAGAAGAAGTGTATCACACGTGAGAAATACCATTACACCAAATACTAATAATAAAAAATATAAGAAAGAAAAAAAAAATGGTTTTCGTATATGCGCACAGTTTTCGTATATGCGCACATCTTCCATATATGCACACATCTTCTATATATGCCCAGTTTCTGTATATGCGCACATCTTCTGTATATGCCCAGTTTCCATATATGCACACATCTTCCGTATATACCCAGTTTCTGTATATGCACACATCTTCCGTATATGTCCAGTTTCTGTATATGCACACATCTTCCGTATATGCCAAGTTTCCGTATATGCGCACATCTTCCGTATATGCCAAGTTTCCGTATATGCGCACATCTTCCGTATATGCCAAGTTTCCGTATATGCACACATCTTTCGTATATGCCAAGTTTCCGTATATGCACACATCTTCCGTATATGCCAAGTTTCCGTATATGCGCACATCTTCCGTATATGCCCAGTTTCCGTATATGCGTACATCTTCCGTATATGCCCAGTTTCCGTATATGTGCACATCTTCCGTATATGCACACATCTTCCGTATATGCCCAATTTTCGTATATGCACACATCTTCCATATATGCCCAGTTTCCGTATATGCACACATCTTCCGTATATGCCCAGTTTCCATATATGCCCAATTGCCGTATATGCACACATCTTCCGTATATTCCCAGTTTCCGTATATGCGCTTATGTATTTTTAGACAGATTAATCTTGAGGTGCGAGGTATAAGTCTTAAGATTACATTTTAAACATCAAATAAAATATAAATATATAAGTAACTTAACTTATAAACTTGATAATTTGTAAATAATAAACGAAAAATCTATTACAAGTATTCATCAAAAGTAATGTAACATTGATAGAATATAACATCGCATCCACATAACGATTTAAAATTCAATGAAGATGTTGTCATCAACACAAGTATAAATTTATGTATTTTTATTCAAAATAGGTCCAACTATACATGTTTCTTTTTTACAAAATAGAACATCATTTCCAACATAAATAATGGAATCTCATGCCCATAAATTACATAATGGAAAAACAACATCATGATCGATCTAAAGTATGGATCTATAAGTCACCCTTGTCCCTCTTGGCACTCCCAGGTGGATTTCCAAATTGATATCTCTACAAAAAATTACAATAATCAATTAGTTGTAAAAATTGAAAGGAATATAATCAATTTCATTAATTCACAATGATATTTTGATCAAATACTCGTTCTCACCGTGAGGTTTTGAGGCAATGGAGAAGACAACCCTTCCTGGGTAGATGGCGGAGCACTTGGTGACAAATATAGGCATGGTGGATGTGAAATAGGGAAAAGGTAGTGGGTGTGGGTGACAATACACCCCCACCGGTTGTACGATAGTGGGAATCACTCTAGGTCGGGGGATTAACCTAGGGGGGGAAATTGGAATGTTAAGGGTGGATGATTGAAAAAATGAGAATTGTTGATGACTGAAGTGTAGGGGTGAGCATTGGGAAGGTATTACAGAGGTGGTTATAGGCATGGAAGAATTTATGGAGGAAAAAGGTGGTGGGTGTGGGTGATGATGTATCCTAATTGGTTCAGCAATAGGGGGGAGCACCCTTGGGGAGGATATTGGGGTGTTAATGGCTGAAGTCGTGTTCTCAATGCTAGATCTTTTTTCATTAGCACGTTCATCAAATAAACGAATTCGACAACTTGGAATGTTGTGAGATGTGGGTCCCTCAGCTGTAACAATAAAAATAGTTCATATAGTCATGCAAAAGTGTTGAACATGCTAATATATCGCACTTAACATAAAACAATGCATAGCATGAAATTTCCATACCAATATTGGGTATAATAGAATCTTGTATTATCTCAGGCGTGTGGTCCACATTTCTTTGTTTTTGAGAAGTTGACCCCAATTGTTCATCCATTCTTTTTTTCCTTGTATGAACTCGTCCAACCCTTTCAAATTGTAGATTATCTGTCCCTGATTTTGACTTGCGACCACATGGCCTCTTTTTATTTACTGGACTCAAGAAACTATGTTTTCTCTTAGTAGTGATCTTGGATGGAGTTATAGTATTGAAAAACATTTTGTTGTATTCTTGACATGCTTTGTCTACCAAGTTGTTCAATGCATATGCCTGTTCCAAATTTGTAGGTATTATGGATATCAATTTCTCAAGGGCTGATGAGTTAACACGTTTCATCTCATCATGTTCATAGAATGCACTATCTTGTCGTACATTGGTTGATTCAACATTGTATGAGAATTTCTCTAAATTATCAATGCTTGTTTCATTATGATAATTCAGATTGGTAGGAGAATCAAAGCATGGCGAAAGCTCTGTTTGGATTTCTGGGCCCAATATAGGTGTTTCATTCAAATCAAATAAAATTCTAGGCCTTTCTGTCCTAGGATCAGTGACACCACGTGCTACATTTTCACCCAAAATAGTGTTACTCACTAACATCTCAACTTTCAATACATGTTTACAGATATTTCCATTCAAGGCCCAATTGCAATTGCAGAAGTGTAGATTAGAACCCTTATATATGACATTGTACCAAATGTCATGAGTATCCTTATTTTGGCTACGAACCCAATAGTCATTACTCTTTTCATCAGACACACAATCTTCATTTGGGATTTTCTTAGCTCTACACTTGGATGAATTCAATTGTTCCTGTATTTTTCTGGGTCGTACAAAACCAACTTCTTTTAAACACTGCATATGATTGTAATATAATACAACCTTTGTCAACAAAATATAGATTAACCAATCAACCCTTCTGTGGCATGCATTGTTCTTCTCACATAAGTACCTTTCCTTGATATACCTATGGTAAGATTCAATGGCATTGTTCGTATCTTGATTTGAATGTGGAAAATCTCTGTATGCTTTTGCCCACATATCTGTAGAAAGAAATTTATTAGTTATATATTAATAAGTATACATATAACATGAAACATAGAGTCATTAAAACCACCAATAAGAAGCTTACATATTTTATTGTTGGCTAACCAAGTATTTCTAAAATATTCCAAAAATCTTTTTTGTTCACTGAATTCTTCAAATAAGCTTTCAACTTTCTTTTTCACAGATGCATCATCTTTACACATGTGCATGATATCTCCTAAATCACGAAAAATGCTTATTTGGTTTTCCCTCCCTTGGACCTTGTTTCCAACATTTTTCAACCATGCACGACGAACATGCCACACACATAATAATACTTTGCACTTGATCGTAGACCTGCAATAACATAATTTTTAGTGAGATTATACATTAACAATATTTTTTATGCCTCTTGTAAAAATAATAAACACATCACCTCAATGCTTCAATTTCTGCAGTAGCATCATCTGTGATGAAGGCGAGAACATGCCAATATGGTCGCTCTTTGTTTCCAATTGCAAGTAAGGCCAACATCCATTTAGAAAGATCAGCTATAGTATTGCGTGATGATATCACCCACGCTATTGGAACCCCATTGTGATGCTCGTCGAAAACCATTAAGGTGTAAAGTTGATATTGCATTACAAAAAATGTGCATAATTATATTTATATAAGATACATGCATATATATGAGGTTAAATAAATAAATCGGATTTAGGATAAATATGTACTCACCCCGTATTTATTTGTACTAAAGGTTGAATCCATTGAGATAATATTATTGTGAGAGTATTTCAGCATCATTGAACACATCCACTTTGTTTGTATGCCTATGATGAAAGGGATATTTTCAACAAGATCTTTTTTTTGGTAGAAGAAAAAACTCTCTTGGTTTTCCTTATACCAGCACTCTACACTTTTTGGATCAATTTGATCTTTAGCATACTCTAGCCTTATGATATCATTGTAAATGTTACTTATATCTTTTCTTTTCATGAATGTATCTCGAGATATTCCTGTGTATAACTCACCAGATCCATCCTTCACATCAGAGATGAACTTGTCCCATATCATTGTAACATTAAAACCTCTTTTAATGAAATGTTGGACACTAGATCACATATTCCAATTTAAATGTGGTGCATAATTGAATCTCATGGGCCTACCGATTGCATCTGTCCCATGACAAATAACATTGGATTTATCAATATGTCTACATGCAGTATATATTATTACAGCATCATCTCGTCTCATTTGAAGTCGTCGCACAAAGAAGTGACATTGGCAACCAACTTTAATACTTTCATGTCGATTGCGGTTTGTCTTTGGATCTGATGATGCACTCCTAATTATCTTTGTTGACTCTAGGCCATATGAACACCAATAACTGTACGTAAAAAAATTACTACAAATTAGATATAATATTTATGCATATTGAAAAAATTATACGTATCTTGAAAAAGCATATAGAGACTCACACACTGTACTCTAGGTATGTTGAGTAATTGGTGCGTGTGATATCCTCTATTCCTCTACTTCGATGTTTCTTAAGAAGAAATAGAGTGGGTGCACTTTCATTTGATTCCTCTCCACTTATGAAATCATCAAGTCAACAATATGGAATCACCGCAACTTGGTCCCCCCCAATCTCTGTCCATGTTAAGTCTTCTGCTGAAAATTGTATCATATCTTCTGGGTCTTCAACTTCCAACTCGTTAATCTTCCCCCACTTACTCATTCTTAAAATACCTGTACGAATTGCATTGAAAATAATTTAGTTTGAGTAAATATTATGGTCTTGATCAATGCATAGCGTACCACTTTGGGATTAAGTAATATTCGGGGGATCTTAGATGACATTGTACGATAAGTAAGATATTAATAAGCTTAAATATCTCTGACAAGTTTAGACTAACCATGTACAGAGAAAATTTTAAGAACCCCTCCTAAATTTATATATATAATAAATGGCCGAACCTCCATGTTATATAGGAAAAATGGAAGGCCATTTTATCAATAATATAATATGTATATATAATTTTTTGGCGAATCTCTCACCAGGCATGGCGAATATTTTACTCAATTATAAAATCTTGTGTTTATTTAATAAACAAATGAAATCATTGCATTTCTTTAAAATATCTTTTGAAACCAAAATTACCGAAATTACATATCGATAACCTAGTGGGTGTAGGATAAAATTCACCCATGTCATTCACAGAAAACATGAGAGAAAACCTAATACTATATATAAAACCAATAAAAATTCAAATTCATCACTTCTAGGGACCTCATAGCCACCCTGCCAATACACAAGTACGTTCCTATTTGCAGTTAGAAAAATTACCCAAATTACAATCTGTTTACTCCAGCATATGTTGGAAAGTTATAGAAGGATGACTAGTGCAATAGCAATCAAACCAGAAGGAAGATTTTCGGTGATAACTCTTTCTACCCTTGGTGAATCCGGAACACTAGAAGTAGGAGTAACAGGTTCAGATACATCACGTTCTTCGCCTATATCACTAGCAGATGAAAAACTACCAGTAAGCTCTGAAACTGCAACAGCTTCAGGATTATAACATGTTTCTAAACCTTGGTAATCCGGATGAACTACCACTAAAGACTGTCCTGCTTCAGGTGAACCTACTCTACTGCCACTAGAATTTACAAGGACTTTCCAACCTTCGAAATGACTCGGGACCTCTTCGGGAGGTTGGCCTCAAAGTCTACGAGACCTCCTCAACAAATCGGCCACGTGACAACTTCAGGAGACTTGCCCCGACTGGTAGGGGACTGTCTCGGTAATTCAGCCACAGTTAAAAACTTTTAAACTACTGCACACGCAGACAAAGTAGAAACTCAAATCAAACCACCTAAAGTCTCTAAAGAACCAAACAAATTTGAATCAGACGCCTAAAGAATCTAGGGCGTCAAACCATACGCAAACAGTAACCTTCCAGACCGAAAACAATAGTTCATGATGAAATCCAACGTCGTCGAATTCAGTGCAGAAGTGGTGGGTGAAACAGTTACCCCGACAACCTGCTTAATGAATAGACTGGACCAAGTTCCTCCACTTTTAACCGTACTTATACCAGGCTGACCTACAAGCATTTGAACCGTAGTTTGAATCGTAGATCCAGATGGAGGTAAAGATGTCTGAGGAGTGGTAGCAGAGACAGTAGAAACAGGAGTTGTCGATACTCTAGAAGTGAGTGCGGTAGATGAAACAGATGTTGCAGCAGTCGTTTGAGATGGAGTACTAGGCGCGGTAGGCCCCGACTGCGGAACTACCAGAGGTACAGAAGTTTGAACATTTGACTGGACTGGTTGCTGGGGTGAACCAGTAACTAAAGGTTGTCCAGTTTGAGGTGACAACTGTACATTCGGTTGCAACACTTGTTGACCTTGCGAAGGATCCCACACTATAGGCATTCCAGGGTATTGACCCATTTGACCCATTACAGGTTGAGGATATTGAGATCCATAACTGTATTGAGGATAGGATTGATAATTGTAAGGCACATTTCCCGTACCTTGAACGTAAGATTGACCTTGGGGTGGTTGATAACCTTGACTCGAGTATTGACCTTGAGGGAGATAGCCTTGAGGTGAATACTGATACTGGGGTTGGCCTTGAGGAACATATTGATACTGAGGTTAACCTTGAGGTACATATTGAGGTTGGGGTTGACCTTGAGGAAAGTATTGTGCCATAGGCACATACTGTCCTTGAGGCTGCCCCCCAGCCACAATTGGAGTACCTTGAGGTTGCCCCCCAGGCATTATTTCAGGCTGCCCCCAGGCGGTAATTGACCACCTTGAGGTTGAGAACCGGGATTTGAACCTGACATCATATAAATGTCTCCTACACCCAATGGTTGATTACCATTGTTTCCAGCAAATAACCCATGTTCAATGGGTTGAGGAGATGCCCCTGCAAAAGTACCAGACAAAGACTGATACCCAGTAGGAATAGAAGGACCGTCGTGCAAGAATGATTCAGGCGATTGACTAAACATTGACGACTGACCAGACATATTTACAGGAGTAGTGAAACCTCCAGGTGGAAAAGGAGTACGAGGTGGAGTAAAACCTAAACCTGAGTTGTCTAAATAATTTGTTAACGAAAGGTACCAAGTAGTACTTCTAGGAGGACTATAAAATATGGATTCACGCTCTCTTAGATCAATAGTAAGTTGACCTTCAAGATTAGAGACACCTATGTCTTCCTCTGGAGCAAGTTCTTCAATAGCAATCAAACCAGTAGGGAGATTTTCAGTGATAATTCGTTCTACTCTTGGTGAATCTGGAACACTAGAAGTTGGATTAACAGGTTCGGATATTTCAGGTTCCTCACCTAAGTCACTAGTAGATGAAAAACTACCAGCAAGCTCGGAAACTGTAACAGATTCGGGATTATAACCTGTCTCTAGACTTTGGTAATCTAGATGGACTACCAAGGCAGATTCTCCTTCTTCAGGTGAACCTACTTTACTGCCACTAGGAGGACTTACAAGGACTTTCAATCCTTCGTACTGACCCGGGACGTCTTCAGGAGATTCACCCCGCCTTCTACGGAGTTTCCTCAACAAATCAGTTCCGGTAACAATCTCAGGTGACTGGCCCCGAATTCTACGGGACTGTCTCGGTAATTCCGCCACAGTTAAAACCTTTAACTACTACACACGAAAACAAAGTAAAAATTTCAAATCAAACCACCTAAAGCCGCTAAAGAACCAAACAAATTTTGATGCACACGCCTAAAGAATCTAGGGCATCAAACCACACACAAACAGTAGCCTTCCAGACCGAAAACACTAGTTGGTGATGAAATCCAACATCGCCGAATTCAGTACAGAAGTGGAGGGTGGAACAGTTACCCCGGCAACCTGCTTAATGAATAGACCGGCACAAGTTCCTCCACTTTAACCGTCTCGAAGTGAAGTGAACCCCTCGGAAAATCCAAGTGAGTATAACCGACGTCTGCTCCAGGTACAGTGGGATCTTCCCTCCACCGTCACCTTGGGTAGAATCCTAAAGATTATGGTCACTAAGGTTACCAACGGCCACAAGTACACCTGGGGGAACAGTCTAAACTCTGACAGTACGCAAGGGCAGAGTAGCAAGCTCAATCCCCTTACCGGCTCCTTGACAGTAATCCAAGGTTTACTGATAAGTGACCCCTGGCTCCTCGACAATGGTTAATCCGAGGTTTACCGTTTGTAATATGTACTTTCTAGCGTCGTTCCCAACGAGGGAGGATGGATCCCCTCACTGGTTCAGACACGAGCTCGTGCTTCTCCTTTAAGAGGAGCTTTCCCAGAGTGTAAATGTAACAATTGGATTTATTCTATCACAAGATCAGCTACTTGTTTGGTTTTACAGTCTTGGAGAGATAATTACTCACCTACTCCAAGACACTAGCCTAAGCTATGTTGGTGCTTCAAAGCCCTAGTAAAAGAAAAGTTACTATGTAAATTTTACTTTAAGTGTTGATTTTATGGTTTTTCTTTAACTCAAAGGGTGGCGGAGATGAAACCAGTGGTGTGTAGACTCGACTCAAACCACTACAAAAATGCACCTAGGATGATTTACTCTACTTTCTCTTTTTCAATGAAATTCTTAGCTAAGAAAGTTTAGAGAATGCAAATTTATAAAAACAACTCTCTTTGCAATGAAAATCAAAGAAATAAAGCTCTTAATCTTTCCAAGCATACAAACATGACCATTTAATACTTGCACGAAAAATTCCTTTCTCTTTCAAAAATTCCAAAAGCTACTTGAAACAAGACTTTTCAAAGAAGATGTTTTGTATTTTTCTTTAAACAAAGCAAATAAATCTAATTTAACAAAAAACAATCTTATCAACTATTAAAATCTACGAAAATTTACTCACAAGCAAACCAAAAGGTAAATTTACTCTAGGCAAACCTAACAAGGTCAAAATCTACAAGAGTGATTCTAGGTTGTTTTACTTAGCCACAGTCAAGCCAAGGACCAGCTAATGCAGAATCAAGAGCTGATCAAAACAAAACTCAAATCTTTTTGTTCTTTTTGTAAAATGGAAATCAACACTCAATCAAACAAGCACTTTGAAATTTGACCAAAGAGACAACTCAACAGGTTGCTTGCTCACACGGGTAGACTTACGACAGATCCGACTCCTAAGAAGGTTGACCAAACCAGAGAGATCTAAGGCTTGAAAACTTCTACCATTAAAGTCACTACAGGATCTACTCAAAAGTCAAACCCTAGGCTTAAATTTCAATGAAATCCACTAAAACACTTAATGCTATCAAAACCAGTTCAGGTGAAGGATCTTTGACAGGATATAAATGGATCTGGGCAGCAAAAACTATAAAAAAGCAAAATTTAAGAGGAAAAAATCTAAAAAATGGAATTTTCTCAAATTTTAGCAGGGGATGCAGGCAACCCGTTAGAATAGGTGCGTACCCGCTCTGTGCACACAGCAACAGTGCGTCCAGGGACGCACTGTGCAATACTCAGAGGTTGCGTCCTACTGTAAAAATCAAGAAAAACTAAATCTAATTTAATGCTAAGCTAATCCACCCAAATACAAATTCACACAGTCAAAAACCAGAAAAATAAATCAATTTTCTCAGAGCAAAGTTCATTCAAAGGAAAAGTCATTCTCATTCATGGAGTTCCCCAGCGGAGTCGCCAATTTGTCAGGCGGAAAGAGTTGATAGTGCGGACACAATCAACCTCCCTAGGAGCCTAAGACTCTAGTGACAAACAAACCAAATAAACACTACTTTTCTCTAAACATGTATTGCAAATACAAGCAATCAGGGGATCTTTAACATACCTTTAGTCCAACGCTTCGTAGTAGTCTAGTCTCGCTGATCCGGATGAGCTCCTCCTTATCTTTGAAACCTGATTAGGAATGGTGTTGAGAGGTGTAAAGGTTGAAGGAACATTATGCTTCCTAAGGATTTAGCAATCTTGTCAGTGGTCCCTTGTATGAAAGGGAAATGCACCACTTAGATTCAATCTCTAGGGTTTTCCTTAACCTTGGGACCTTGCTAGTTTGAAAAAAACCTTTCAGACCTTGCTGGCTACTATATCCATTATTAACAGAAACATTGAGGAGATAGACTTTTTCTTTTTCAAAGTTCTTTTCATAAAAAAATCTCAATGCTAGTATGTTGAAAAAATAAAAATAAAAATGACAAATATTTTTTTTTTTAAACAATTCAATTGATTATGGCTATTTAAATACCTACTAAAAAAAAGTCATGCAATTATAATTCCCATACTATATGGGAATTGTAATTTTATATAAATATATATATATATAATATATATAATATATATATAATTATATATATATATA
The DNA here is from genome assembly GCA_000404065.3 of Pinus taeda. Classification (NCBI taxonomy): domain Eukaryota; kingdom Viridiplantae; phylum Streptophyta; class Pinopsida; order Pinales; family Pinaceae; genus Pinus; species Pinus taeda. The sequence continues at coordinate 2,833 of APFE030931122.1, read as the reverse complement.
TATATATATATATTAATTTTTACTTTAATTTAAATTTATATTTCTATATATATTAATAATTGTAATAATATTTTAATATAACCACTTTATTAACACATATATAATAAATAAGGAAAAATTATTAATATAAAGTATTGATATGTAAATAACCTATGATTTAAAGATTGTTTACTATGATAATGTAATTTTATTTCCATTATGTATTTTCCTTTCGAATGATTTCCACTGATAATCAATGATAATAATTATTATTTTTTATTAATAGTGTAATAAATTGAATTTTTTTATCTATTTAATTAAACGAAATATTAATTTATTTAGATAAAAAAAATATCTATAAATAAATATATTTCATAATTATTTACTACAATTTTTAAATAATGTTAGTAGATATATTAATATATATGATTTTAATTTTTAATTCCTTTATATTTTATGTCCGTAAAAATATATCAAACTTAGTTTATGAATTACATTTTAGGTTAAGTGATCATAATCATAACCATTTTATAATTGCATTAATTTTTAATAACGATTAATATAAAATTAATAACGAGTAATATAAAATTATATATATATTATTCCATATACACGTAAACTATTTAAAATTTCCTCAACAATTTAAATTGTATTCGAAATTTTCATCAATATTTTAAAATACGATATAATAAGATGCAATCATTCCATCCTTAAAAAAAGAAAAAGAGCAAAGAAAGTTCTAAAACAAAATATTCAGTCAATATAATCAAATTAACAAAAGAGCCCTGCGTGTTCTATGAATTGCAAAACATGTTACAAATACTTTTATTGAAAACAAAACACAGAATCCAGAGCTGGAAAAGACAGAAGATTACTAGCAGAACATTTAAGGATGGAGCCGTAGAAATAGTCATCTGTCTATGGACATAAATATAAATACAACAACGATTTTATTGATGAGATGCAGTCTTTCGTTTGCAAGACGGCAACATAAAGCTTTCTTCTTTCATTTAATTAATTTTTATTTTGTAAAGTAATAAAAAATTATAATTTCTAAACTGGAAAAACAAAACACCTTCTCCCAAAGTTTGAATTGATTGATTTAAATTTCTGAGTGGTTAGCCTATTGGCGTACGTATTTTAGAAGAGGGCTTCCAACATCTTGAGAGATTGGATGAAATTTCACTAAAACCCTAATTTTCATTTAATAATAATGTGTTTAGAGGTTAATATCATATCAGAATGGCTGGTGTGGAGTGGTCTCTCTGTTTCCTCTCAATGGAGAGTAGTGAAGCACAGGCGTTATGATTCACGGCCTATTACTTTTCGTCTTTTCACAATCACAAGTAATAAGTGTATTTTGACATGTTTTGAATTTCAAAAAAAAAAAAAAAAATCTATTTTAAAATATAAGCAAATCATTTTTAAGAGAAAATAGAAATTAACAAACTAAACCACATGTAAATATTAATTCCTAAAATTTTCCTTACTTTTTATAGTTGCTACATAACAATACATAGATATTTAATTAAAAACATAGTTTTCAAAAACTTTACTCTTGAAAATAAAATTAAATGAAAAATTAGATTTTCCAAAACCCATAACAATACATACATATTTAATTAACCACATAATTTTCAAGAACTTTGCTTTTAAAAATAAAATTAAATGAAAAATTATATTTTCAAAAAACCATTACCATTGAGCAATAAAACTTCAATTATCTCCATGAATTCTATTATTTAAAAAAAAACCAAATTCTAAAATAAATAAAAAATCAAATTTTAATATCACACTCAAATTCAACCACAAATTGATCCTTATACATAGTTAACTATCTGTAAATTACCATTAATTGATCTCTGTATAGTTAAATGTTTAGAAATTAATGTTGAAGTAAGAAGAGGGTTCTGCAATGAGAAATTGCTGCAAATGAGTCGATACATGGAGTTTGCTTGTAATTATTGCAAAACCAAAGGGAGGGCGTTTCAGGTGGTGTTGTACAACGCTAGATTGAAGAAGAAGATGCAGGGGAAGAGCAAGAGTTGTGCGAGTAGGAAGGCCGTTATAGCCTGGCACTCTAGTGTTCAGCGCAACATAACAGTGAATGCCCATGGAAGAGGTTTGCTGTTACTCTAAAATTCGAAATCACCGCCATCATCATCTTCTTCACACACATTTTCATAGAGATTACTTTGTTACAGTAGGAGGATCTGAGCAATTCAATCAAAGAAGGGCATTAACTCTCTGCTAAGTTGCAGCAGTCAAAATATATATGTAAATATAGGGAGTTCCTAAATTATCAAATGTAATTGCTGTAAATTTGTTTCAATGTTTCATCGGAGTGAGGTATCATCATTTTTTCTATTCTGCCATTTAAAATTGTATTTGTTATATATATATATATATATTTAGTTTAAATGGTAAATTTTAAAATATTTCCAAATCAGAACAGATGAATATGATAGACTTAAAAAGAATGAAACCAAACATACTAGCGTTACCCGTGATCACCAATCTGCTCTGCTGCCGTGTTCTTCTTCGCTGGTTGCAGGGGCTGCTCTGCCGTGTTCTTCGCTGGTTGCAAGGACTGAAATCTGGATAGCGAATGGAGTTTATGGGCACCGTTAATGCGTGTGTTGAGTTGGTAAACGGCGGAGGCGGCGGCAGAGTTTAATGCGTGGGTTGAGTTGGTAAACGGGAGCTGCAGCAGAGTTTAAGTGCATTAATGGATAGGTTGGTGCACTTGCCATTATGTCAAACCGGAGGCGGGCCGGCGCCGGAGGCAAGCAGAAACAAGCATTGCCGCAAGTGAGTGAATCGATGTGCATCCATGCATCCATACATGCAATGG